>KL276722.1:0-7500 GCA_000699545.1 Podiceps cristatus
TTGCCCGTGACACTAATCGGTAAGGGATTGCCCTGTCCCACAAGCTTTTCCGTCTTATGTTTCCCCTCCCTGCCCTGCGGAGAGGGGGAGCGCCAGCACGGCTGGGTGGGCCCCGCCAGCACACAACGGCTCGCCAGAGCTTAGGATAAGCTACCGCAGCGGTGTCCCGAAGAGAGAGACAGGATTTTGAAAGACCCATGGCAGTAGCACCCAGAAGATGACAGGAAAAGGGTTGAAAACGTCAGCTAAAAAATTGGGGGCTTCACGAGAGCCAGGGGAAACACTCCTAGCTCCCCCTGAGCTTCACCCAGGAGCTGCATCTCACAGAGGCAAGACAAGACAATGCGGCCACCCGAGATCCTCTCAGAGAGGATCAGCGTCTCCAGGGACGGGGTGTTACCTGCTGGTACACTTGGACCAGAATGTGGGAAAGGAAAATGCGATCTGCCATACCGCTTAGGCTAGGGCTCAGCACCTTTCCCAAAGAAACCCGATGTTGGTTTCTTTAACCTAATCAGACCTCCACCCCACACCCCCAAGAAATTTAAATGGGGAAAAGCAAATAGGAAGTGATGAAAAGTAAACACTTGACAAATAACTTTCCAGGTGCACACTCTTGCTAAGATTCATAAAACTTTCTGAGCATACAAATATTTGCACAAATAACCAAAGATTATCTCAAATAGCAGTTGGTTAAAATAGCCTTGTAAAGAAGTGAAGAGCAAAGCCCTACTCATTCATGAATATATTTATGTATTTGTTTATTGCTATGCAGCCAGCTTTAAACCGTACCCAGCAGGGGAGAGACTATATACCTTATGCCTATGGGCCTCGTAACGCTTCCAGTGGGGATGGGAAAACTTCAAATAAAGTTTGGCATTCAGATCCAGTTTCTCTGCTTATCTGCTGATAATCCAAACTCTCCCAACATATCAAAAACGTTGAACCGGGCAGGAAACCACATGAGAACAGGTTTTCCTACAGGATTTCTGGCATTTCTACATTAGATTCCAGATGGAAACACCCATGAGAACAGCTTCTATCCTGGTATTTTTGGCACATTCAGTTCCAATCCTATCCGGAAACCTGAAGGGGGGGGATGGGGGGGTGGGAAGCACCAACCGTTTGCCCCAGTATTTTAGAACCTGAATAAAGGTTTGCCATTTGAGCTAGGTTTTAATATTAGGAAGCAGGAGACAGTGTACTTGGCTTTGACTTCAGTGGTTCATCTGTCCTTACTCCCAGTTTCATGCGTTTGTGTGTGTCCAAAATACCAGAGTGTTCCCCTAGCAAAACTAGAAATTACCATCCACCTCAAAATAAGCATGGATGCTACCCCCAAAAAAAAGATTTGCACTGCACCCATCTTTTACTTTCCTCCTTTCTATGCACAAACGAATGTCAGATACCAAAAAAAAAAAAAAAAAAAAAAACATTAATTGAAACCTCTGAAATAAAGGATTTCAAAGGGTTTATCCATGGCTACAACTGGAGCCAGGCTTTTTGCCAGTCAGAGTGGATTCTTCTAAAAGGTGAATGAATTCACCACATTTCCTGCAGTCCATCTTTGCTCATTTATCCAGTTTTGCCACTCTCTCTAGATTAGCAGCTGCTTCCAAAGGAAGTAACTTCAGCAATAACAACTCTGAGCAGAACCTTCCAAAAATTATATTTAGCCCTGCTCAGTGATTTTTGTTATCAAGGGGTTATTTAATATCAGCTTATTTCTTTATTGTCATTGAAAGAATATGTCAGAAAAAGAAGCAACATTGGAGACTACAACATCAGTTGGTTCATTAGCAGCTCATCTCTCTACCCTAACACTTCTTTGGTTTTAAGGTGAACATATCTACAGCAAAGAAACTGAAGAAAAAAAACAAAGAACTGGTACTTTGACTCAAACAGCCCATCTCAAACTGTATCCAGAGGTCTCAAAAGCCCCAAATGATCCAAAATCGTTTTTCTTAAAGCCCTGTGGATATACATTCACAGACTGCTGAATTCTGCCACCTTTGTACCTTACTCCGTGAGTAAAGCTAGAGAAGAAGGTGGGACTCTTCAAGAAGGAGTAAGGAAACAGCACCAGGCCCTCCCTTCTTGCTCCCCAGCCATTGATTGCTGCGAGATGGAAATGGTACCTTCAACCCCCTCTTGAAGTACAGAGGATTTGCTTGTGTTTATATTTTTAAACTTTTTTTTTCCTTCCCCCTGAAGAAATGCTGCCGCATCTACTCACATGTACATCAGTTCCCTCTACTGGCAGCATTAATTAAACTATTCCTTGAATTCACCAGGTAGATCCTGAGTTTGGAAAGGAAGATGTGCTCCGCTTGGTGGGAATACGCGAGGCCGCTACCCGTAGGGTGTTATGTTCTTGCATGTTACAGCAGAGACATTAGCGCCCTGGTTCTGACTAGTGTACTAGTTCTTCTCTCCAGCTTTTAAAAACTCACTTTCCATGTGTGGTCCAGGGCAGATACTTAACTTTATCTCAACATATTTTTGTCCCAAACTGTGGCAGTAAGTGGGAAACTGAAGAGCAATGACTCCCGAAGCAGCTTGGGCAAACACGTGCTGCTTCAACCCTTGAGCTCTCTGTTCTGTGGCGGGGGTGAGCCTACAGCCCCTCCTCAGCTGGGGCAGCCCCTCCTAAGGGGATGGATGGTCCAGCGGGCTCCTTTTGTTCCTTCAGGTACACAGAGGCTACCCTAAAGCGACACTGTTTCAAAATGTGCTTAAAATCATTTGGCCATTCTACCTTTTTTTTTTTTTTTTTTTTTTTATTTATTTTTTCCCCTCTAGTTAAAATAGACTGATTTTGTCCTGCCACAGGTAACGTTTTCCTCCTGTGATATCAGGCCAGAGGAAGACGTCATTCACTATATTTGGGTGCTTGAGGAAAAGACAGAATGAAAGAGAACCACTTGTTACTAAAAAACAAAACAAAAAACCCCCACAAAACCAAAAAACACAACAACAAGAAAGTCTTTCAATTTTCTAAGCAAACGGTGGGTAGTACTATTCCATAGCGCTCTGCAGTTTTTCCAGTAGTTTCAGTAGCAAAGTCTGGGATTTAAAGCGGTTGCCTCAAATCTCCACTTAAGACCAAACCAAATAAACCTACATAGGTATCGCAACAAATAAAACCATTCCTGGAAAAGAAGCTTTTCTAGTGCAAGTAGAAGTGGAAAGACAACGTAGAAATTGATAGGAAAAATAACTACAGCCCATATACACCTGAATTTGCATATGCAAATATAGGGGCATAAAGTTAGGAGACCTATTCAGCACTGCAGTTTAAATACGCCTCTCACTTCTAACTGGCATGGATAAGATGCCCTCAGTGCATACAGTTCCTTGGAATTTTCATAAAGTGTCCTTATTGGGGATTTTCTTTTGTTTAATCTAGGTTGTATTTCTAAAAGAGATTGTACCAAAACTGTTGTATTTAACCCCAGTGTCCCGATTAAATGCATTACAGGACCTGCAGTCATATTTAGAGGAGAAAAAAACATTCTTGCTCACACTGCTGCACGAGTTCCTGTTTGAGGAATAAAATTGTTTATTTCTGATTCTTCCAGGAGCTTTTACAGACTGATCAAGTGTCAAGACATGGTAGTTGACTCAGAGGTAACATTGATATTGCCTCATAATATCTTTAGGACCTGAATCAAATCTTGAGATACTTTGAAACTATGGGAGTATAATGAAAATACATTTCTTTCTTTCTGTTATCCTTTGTAATGGGGAGCTTTACATTTCCTTTCTAGCAACTGTGATGTACATTGTACTATCAAGGCATTTTTAGGGACCATTTACCTGAATACAATTTGTGTGTAAGGTGTCTGAGAGCCAACCTGGATTTATGCTTCCTGGTCCTTGCAATAAGTGAAAAGATGTCTTTTTTTTTTTTTTTTTTTTCCCCCATCAAAATAAATGTCAGAAAATTCTTTGATTGTTCAATAAGGGAGAAAAATATCCTTCTACAAATGAAAGAAATGGCTCTGGGCTAGGTTTTGGCGTTGCTGGAAGCTCTGCTGAGCCCCCCGGCTCCAGGAGCAATGCGTGCAAGAACACGTGTGCCCACAGGGTATGTCCCGACATCTCTCCCCGCAACGGGGAGGGCTTCTTCGCCACCCCGTTTTGGTTGCCCACTGAACCGGGGAAAGTCCTTGAGGCAACAGAGTGGTCTTTGTAAAGAGTGTTGGGACCTTGCCGCAAAAGCAGCTTTTTGGGAAGAGAGCTCTTGCTTTTAAAAAAGACATGGTTGGGGTAATTTGCCTAAATCATACTTCCTCTTGGTATTTTGTGAATTCCGAAAACCCTAATGCAGTCCAGCTCTTCAGAAGCGCTGTGCTGGGATTTTTATACGTACACCCAGGCCCATCTGGAGTCCCATACGGGCCAGGTATGTGGCATAAATAGCCCAAATTCAGCCTGTCCAGGGCATTATTAGACTAGCTCCAGTGTTCATGCACACAGATACCCACACATATAAATTTCTGAAAAATTCTTCTAAACAAACGCAACTACTTTAAGACAACAGACTTCCCAAACTGATATCAATTCCCACTTCCTACCTTCCTTTCTTAGTGAGCGGCTGAGGTGATGTCTAACACGTGTCTACCCGAGGCAATATCTTTTTGATATCATGCAGTGGAAAAGGCAGAATCTGGCTCTTTAGTGACCATGACATCTCAGAATTGGATGCAGGAATTCACCTCTCTTTCATAGGTTAAATGAATATTCTGCGAGTATCGATTGTTCAGTTCTTCCAGTGGAAGACGAATGTGATCGGCATCGATAATCAGAAAAAATATCATCTACATACCTCTCATATGCAGATGGTGGCTGTTCGATACCAGTGGGCAGTACAGCTTCCTGGTGTGACAGGAAAATATCTGCCACAACTGAGGATTAACAGAGGCCATTGCTACATCGGTGTTTTGTTTGTAATAGTTTCCATTCTATCAGAAATAACTGGTTGCACATTTCTGTGTCTGACATTAAAATTCACCGTTGAAATCTTGCTTGGTAATAATAAAGCCCCTGCAAGAGTCTCTACAAACACACTAGACTCCAAATTAAAGAGCAAGTGTATTGTTAGGGTTTGCATGGATCTTTTTTGAATTAGTGCTAGGTGAACAATAAATAAAATTCCAGGAGAAGTTCCCCAAGCTGATATGCATTCAAGGTATTATCTTTGCTCTGTACTGTATGTGCTTCTGGGTGAAAAAATTCTAATTGCACTTCCATTCAAAAATCAACCGTGGGAATAAGGAATCATGCTCATTTTATGCACAGCAGCCTGAAGGCCTTATCCTTAAAACAAATTACAGCACCTCCTATGCAACTCACACTCTGAAGCTAATTCTAACCCTAAAGCAAAACTCCAAAATTAAACTTTAATCTGTGATCTAAACAATTTTGTGTTTGTGATCAATCTTGGTGGGGTGGATTTTAATATATATGTGTGTGTGTGTGTGTGTGTGTGCAAGTATGCGTGCATGTGCGGGGTGGGGGGGATGTGTGGGTGTATATATAAAAATATAAAACACGAAGGAAATTGTTAGCGCAGATGAAGACAGAGCATTAAATACTCTGCTCAGCGAGACCGAGATAAAATACATACAGCAAAGGCAGGGAATAAAGCTGTTTAGCACACACTCCTATATGTAACAGAGTCCTGGACTTGCAACCAAGGAAAGCTGAAATTCCACCACATGTATCATATTTACTACGTTCTGCCAAGGAAATAGGCAGGCTGCCATGCCATTAAAGCAATTACTCTTACCCTCTCAGATATGTAGGAATTAGATTCTGCTCCTTGAAATCATGCGCTGAGGGAAGTAGGGGACAAGGAAGGGGGAGCAGCAGGAGGAAAAGCGGAGAGGCATCCATTCTTCCCAGAAAGGAAAATCACCGCCTCGGCCTAGAAAGGCTTTGGGCCAGCGAGAGTTAAAGGAGTTCGAAGTGTATGGTCTGTCTCTCCCCAACTTGGTGCAGTGACTCTGCATCCTGCAGGAACCTGTTCAGATGCTCTGATAAGTCAGACAGAATTCATGGGAGATTACCACACAGCTCCTGCCAAGCTGTGCTGCAGCGCGGGTAATAGATATGCTCCAGTACTAAATCCTAAAAGGCCCTGCTACATCTGTCAAGCATGCCCTGGAAAAGCACCCTCAGTTCAGATGTTATCACTGCTCTGCCTGCATCAGAAGATTTAGTGTCCACCCTGGAGGTTGCTTTTGCCGCACAGTTTTCAGGGGCAAAACAACAAGGAAGAAAGATGAGAGAAAAAAGGCAAATTATTCTTGCTTAAAGCAAAAGGAATAAAGTGATGTGCTTGCAGACCGGTTCAGCTCCTCACCCTGCATCCAGAAGGTCCCAAATCCCACATTAAGATGGTACTGATGTTCTAAGCTGATTAGCTCGGACGTGTTCGGCTCCCTGGACTGTGACACCATGAAGATGATCTTCTCTAGAGTGCCTCTTTCCCAAGGAAAGCTGAACAACAAACCCAGCGGGGGGGCACAGGCGGCGGATAGAAGATGCCTGCCTTTGATAATTAACTTTAAAACTGGTTCTAGAAAAGCTGTGCTGACATAAAATGAACTTCTCAGAGCACTGCTTATGAAACAACTGCTGCTCCTCCCATTAACCACGTAAGCAGGGCTTTGGTAAAAAAATGGTTCTAATGTTATTTGTCATTTTATGCCAAACAGAAAAAATGTGTATAGAAGGTAAGTATATACTTCCATAATACGTATAAACGAACACACACAGATACCCCGAAAAACAACAGCCTTGGGAACAACTACTTTCTTAATACGCTCCAAAATAGAGCCACGCATTTTAACCATCTGTCTCCTTATTCAAATCTGCAGGAAATATCAAAGTACAGAAGCGGCTCCCATTTCACTAGGTGCACTCTCAGAGTTCAAGGGAGAAAGGCTACAATTTCCTGACCCAGCATATTGCGTTTTAAACTTCTGTTTCCTGAAGCCGATTTTAAGGACAGATAAGTTCCAGCTATCGGGACGTCAACAAGAGCAGCTCCAGGCTGTCGTGTTTATAGCTCCGTGCAGTGGCAGAGGCTGGGTAGAGATGGGGCAAACGGGTCGGCACGGGGAAAGCCGGTGGGGGACAGACACGACTGTGCTCAGCTGTGCCGTGGCGATGGTGGCAGAAACCTGGAGTTAACCTGAGTGTGAGGTAAGACGGCTCCTCCTCTGGACTTGCGGCTATCCACTACTTGGGTGGATTCTGTCCCTAAGGAAGAAAGATCAGAAAGGCAAGGCGGAGTGCGGGAAGGCCGTTGAGAGGAAGGGTTTGAGGTGGACAGTACGAACGCCTGGCTGGGGAAGGAGCCCTAGGCTTCAGGGCAGCTGTCGGAGAAGACAAAGGGTGAATCCCGAAACGTCCCTGTCTGGCAGAGCAAGGAGCAGCTGCAGATGGGCAGCCCTGAAGGCGCATGGGGTGGGCTCACAGCTACAGCAA
>KL276722.1:12500-52500 GCA_000699545.1 Podiceps cristatus
TGCATCTTAGGGACATTTCTTCTGTTTCTTTGGTGCCTGGGAGCCATCCTTTCATCTCTGTCTACTGCTACCAACAAAGTCACGTCATAACAAAGCTTCTTATTTCCTACACGTGTGTCCTGGTGCTTTTTCTTATTAAATTTTGTTTCATGACTCCCATTCCAACCCCCAAGGCCACCCACTTTCTTTCCTGTATATTCAGGTTCTCCCTTTTCACTGGCAATGTCTCCAAACTTTGTCAACTCCAACATTTCATTAGCAGGTTCCTAATTTATGCTCCAAGGTCATTAACGAAAATGTTAAATAAGATGAGTCAGACTGATCCTTGACGAACTCCGCTAATGAGCCCTTCTCCTGCCCTATGCTTCCCCTTTCACAATCTGTTGCTGTCTCCCCTTTTAGCCATTCCTCACCACTCTCACACGAAGCCCCATCTCTTCCCGCTTAACTAGATGTTTCCCATGTGGCGCTTTATCCAGTGCTCCACTGATGTCCAGGCAGATTAGATCTCCTCTACTTTGTCCGGGGAATCAGTCGTTTCACCAAAGAGAAATGTCAGCTTACCCTGGTGCAATCTACCTTTTAGAAATCCAGATAGAACCGATCCCGCTCACCATAAGCTGCCCCTACCTTAGTTTTTCTCAAGAACATATCCCAAAGCCTTATAATAATATTGAAGTTGCATCAAGAAGCCTTTAGGTCCCTGGATTGATCTTCCAAGCCCAGACCAGAAATATATTTGCTCTTCAGTTCCATGCTATATCACCTGTTTGATATACCTATTAAAATATTTGCTGTCATTTCGTATTTCTAGCACATTCAGAAGACTGGGGGAACCTCAGTTCACACAGAAGCTTGTGCCTTTTCAAATTACTCGATGAGTGCTTTGATTCAACACATTTTAACCTATAAACTACTCATTCACTGTGATTATTCGTTCGAGGATTCGATATCTAAGATTTATTATTCAAGCACTGTAATGAGTAAACCTACCACAAACCACGTGGTATTATTTCCCGAATCATTATTGTGCTCTCAAATTGTATGCCCTGACATTAGTGAGCTCCACCTGAAATAGCTTTGTGTGCTCTGTTACAAATGAGTTTAAGATACTGATTAACAAACTTGTGTTTGAAAATATGAAAATTATTTCCTAGGAATATCCAATTGGCACAGATGGGGAAGAAGCCATCCTGGCAAAAGGCAATGGAAAGGTAATGTGGACCCAGATAAAGTAATATTCAGACCAGAACTGACTGATATTATCATTTCTGCTCTTCTCTATTTTGTCCAGGTCTCAGTTTCTGAACACAGCACTGTATTTTTACCAGGTACAAGTATTAGTAAGACAGCCACTTCCCTAATTTTGAAATTAAAGAAAAAAAATGATCCTTTACCACTTAATCCAAGGGAAGTCATTCTGGGTTTTGCCTTACGCGAGACAGGCAGGACTGGGATTACCCCCATTTGCTTTAATACAGTTTCACCCTCACGCGGACCATTCACAGACCTGCCGCACCCCCGAGCACCCCGCCACGCTGGCCACGCCAGGTGCCCCCTCTGTCGCACTGGAGACTGTGCCTCTTTCAGGCTGGCAAAAGTCACAGCTCAGACCACAGCACATACCTGCAACCACTTACAAGAACAGCCATAAGAGGGACTTAAAATACAATCATTTGGGAATTCTGAGTGAAGTTCCTTCCTGAATATTAACTCATACATTTGATGCTATTAAATATACTCAAAAAAAATCAACATAAACTGGAAGGGTAAAAACCATTACAGAAAACAGCTTTCATATTCTTTGTGCCACTTACACTCCCTTACAAAGCAAAGTGCTTGTATTGTACACTGCAGCTCGTGTAAGGACAGGGACAATAGCTTTTCATGCACATTTCGTCAGGATTACAACGGCTGCGCCATATATAGAAATGTGTGATAAATGCATTATCAAAATTATAACTGTATTTTAATCACACTGTAACAACCTCACAGAATGTCCTTCTACAAGGAAGGCGAACCCAATAATGCTCAAGTCTGAATCTGAATTTTGAGCCCTCTGTGAGTGGGTTCAAAATTAAGTAAAATGAGTTTATCTATCCCTATTTCTATAATAATACTTAGCACTTAGCACTTTTCATCTTCAAAGCACTTTACAAACATTAACTAATTAACTATTAATTGGTAAATTTGAAAAGGTTGATAGGTGAGGTGAGTTTCGGATAAGACCCAGCAATACGGATGTTTAGTTTATCTGTGAATTACTTAATCATTAGTGAATCATAGAAATTAGAAATGAAAAAGACCTATGGGGTCACCCTGTCCAGCCTGCTGCCATTACAGGATTTTCCCTTACAATATATTCTCAAGTGCTTTGTCTAGTTTAATTAGAAATTATCCAAGCAATGGGGCTTCCACCATTTCCCTTGGGATCTTCCTCCTTAGTCTAACGTATCTTTCTGCTAGGAGGTTGTAATATTCAACATAAGTTTTTCCTTGCCGTTTCATCCCACCATTTCTACGTATGTCCTCTCGGACCATTTCAAACAATTCCTATGCAGTTCGATTATGTGCATAATTTTCCCTTTGCTCCTCCCTGGGTCGGTCTGGCCCAGAGCCACCAGATACTGGAAAGTATCTGTTCCTGAAGAGAGAAAAGCTCTCTTTTGTTGCCACTGAAGGCCAATTCCAGCCTAAACCATGTTCCAGATTAAACTGCCTCAACTCGCTTCTCTTTGGAAGGTGGATGTACCCTGAGCTCAGGTATCAGCCTGAGCAAATCTTTCCCCCAGTGCAACCAGGACCACTCTTTGTCCATAGGATTTATGCAGCCTGCAAACTTCTCAGAGCGCCTAAAGTGATTCCCACTGTGTAGTCCCTGAAGCCTGTGCAACCAACACATGGCTCTTCAGTCCTGTGTTGGCCCCGGTCTAGTACTGAGCCTAAGGGGTTGCTTCTTTTTGTTCAGAGAAACAAAGCTCATTCCTTTCAACCAAGAGGTCCCAGAAGAAAACCCTTAAGGAGCTTGTTGGCATGAGAAATTGAGGCATGTTACCGTGAATTAGAGCAGAGCTAAGGAATTAGACAAAACACTGTGGTGTAAAAGGATACTAATTCGTACGTGACACCAGAAGATCTAAACTAAAATGGTATAATTAAAAGAAATCACTGCACCTCATCATTTCTTCACATCCTTGGCAACACCCAGGATTCACGGGTTCTTCTGCTACCTGTGACACTGAAAATGGTCTAACTTCTCTCTGGATATCCTGTTTTCCTGTCTGTCTCCTCCTAAAGACCATTTGTGTGCTTCTCCAAATCCTGGACCAATACTGTTCTGGTTTCACATCTGCGTTACATCTCCTTATACGTTCATTTTACTAGGGCCAATCAGCTGGATCTGGGCACTCTTCGATCCCAGGTAACTCAGGATTTCCCAACATCACAAGCTTCCTAAATTGCATCATCCATTTTCCGTGCTGGGGAATCACAGGAAGATGTGAAATATGACTGCATCAATTGATCTATTTAAAACTGTTGTTCAACTGAGCTGGATTCCTGAAATAGCCTCACAGGTCTTCACCAAAGACAAATACACCTGCTAGTTTGTCCAGATGATCCACACCATACAAACCAAGGATGATTTGAATTTGGGACCATTTTTTTTTTTTTCCTATTTCCTAATGTAAAATCTTTACAGTGAAAATCTAAATAAACTCTGTCTATCTAACAAACAAAGACAAACATCTATCACTTGTGTGAATTCCCTTCAAACTATGATAACAGATCTCCCTTGCTAGTTCACTACAAGAAAAATAAAGCTGAGTATTTAAAGTTCTAAAAATAAACAAACAGAAGTAAATATATTTGACCCAAGACACTCAGATAAGAAGCCACATCAGGCTGTTTTAATGTGTTATGACCCAACAAAAGCTGATGAAAACTTTTACAAGGTTGCATTGAGGTGCTTGGACCAGCCATGATACCTCAGAACCACCCTGATCTACTAGGAAAAGGGATGAAAGCATGAATCAAGACTCTTGAGACCGTGCCAATTCCTCTAGCAAAGCTGCAAGTACATAAAGAAAAACCTAAAACTGTTTCCTCAAAGGACTTTGAGGTTCCTCCACACGTACTGCAAGTTGCTTTCCTTCATCAGTGATTGTAACAGCACTGTTAATAATTCCAAAAGTCTGCAAACAACTTGAATCCAAACTTTGAAGCCTTCTTGCTCTGAAGGAGATATACTTTCAGTCCAGAAGGAAAAAAAAAAAAAAAAAAAAAAAGCTGTGAGTTGTGCTACAAAATCAGCCAGTTTATTTCCTTATAATGACATGCAAAACAGCACAAGTTTGAAGATGTATCAGCAATTGTTGTGAATATTTTAGAGTCCTCAATTCAGTATTTACCTGGAGGGACAATGTTCGCTTTATAGAAGTCATCATCTGCCTATCATTTTTCCAGCTTCTGGTACTTAAAAAGTAGTCAATTTGACTTTTATTTTTCAAATTATAGAAGAAAATAAACGTTCGCCTTTCTTGTGCACCACAGAAGCACATAGCTAACAGTAGTAAATACAGACAATTCAATTGCAAGCGATTAGCATTTTTATTTAATTTCTTCATTTGAAGGGAAACTAGCTTGGAAAAAAAAAAAAATGAGAGAGACTAAGAACGTATAGAAATAAACTTTGGTGTTTCTCTGCCAAAAAATTCTCTATCACATCAGGGGTTAGATTTTCTAAATCAGTTAGTGATGTCCCGGTGCTTTGTTTGAAAGGTCGTTTCAGAAAGGGCTACACGCAGCCCACCTGAAAATGGCACTCCTTCCGATGTCACACCAGGCACCTAGAAAAAGATGCAGCCAGACCCAGTGGTTCCTTACCCGCACAAGAAATCTCATATCGTCACAAGCCAAAACAGTTGAATGGCATTTTAGTCACATGTGAGTACAGGTGGCAGAGCCTGCCCGAATTTTTTCAAACTGGTAATGGGGATAAAATTACATTCATATATAATTAATACCCACTCAGTCATTTTTAAAGAAAGAAATTTTTCAGGCAGACAGTCAAAGAGCTGAGTTTTGATTTTCACTGGTGCTAAAACATTTCCCAGAGATGTATGTGTGTCTGTGTGTAAGAGAGAGAGAGACAACTTACACGTTGCTCAAAATAAGAAAAAAACCTCCTTATATGTCACTATATACACTCAAATAACATAATTTGATGAGTTGCCACACACACCCCCCCCAACAGAAGCTACCAGCCCACCAAAGCATATAGCACATGAGATTATTTTGGAGGTTGCTCTATTCAACCTCATATAGACCTGTCCCCTCAATACTCATATAGACATGTCCCCTCTCAAAACCCAACTTCTCATTCGGTCAGGTCACGTGTAAATTCAACGCATCCTTGCCGGACCCTTTGTGCACACTTCACAAACCCCATCCCACTTCTTGGCAGCATCGGAAGGGACCCCGGAGCCCGGGAGGAGAGGACCCCCGCCACAACTGCAGCAGTGGCAGTGGTCGGGGCCGAGCCGCGCCGGAGGGTCACGGTGCAGACGCTCACCCGGCACGTCCTCACATTGTCACTTCTATCGCTGGATGGGACCAACTCCCTACATTTATTATTTTTTTTTCCCTCCCCTGAAAATCAAAAAGCGGTTCATGAGTTGGTCGAGAGCCAGCAAAAATGAATAGTAATGAGCCAATTTCAATAGAAATAGGCTCATTACCATGCCAGCGGCTGATAAAACCAAATGCTCTCAATTCTCTCCAGCAAACGAGGTGCTGGAGGCAGTGTCCACCCTCCTGCCTGCAGGAAATAACTCACAATTTCAAAATTAAAAGAATCAAAATACAAGTTGGAGTTTATTCCTATGTTCATACCTCCGTCCCCCTGCAGGGTCGTTTCTAACTAGCTGCCAAAAAAGCTCAGATAGCGCTCAGAGTCTTTTTCTTGAAAAGAGGAAAAAAAAGAAATATATTTTCTGTACATTGTTCACTCCCTGAATGGTAATGGGAAATCCTGTGTAAACTCCAGCAAAAGAGACAGTCTAAGGAGCTTCTTTGAATTCAGCACATTTCTCCGTGCACAACAGGAGGCTACAGGTATTCTTCAGAGTGTCAGAAACCTACTTGCAATTTCTCAATTGGAAAAAAAAAAAAAAAAACAAAACCAACACACAACACCCAAACAACAAAAAACCCCCCACACTTGAAAAACGCCCAAAACCCCCACCCTTAAACCAAAACCATAACAAACAAACCTCTCTAGCCGAAAACCCTAAACTAAAACCCTAAACCAAGCAAAAACGTAAACCTCTCAAGCCATAAAACCACTCAAAATGATGGGATGGTGCTGATAAATGAATTAAGATGATTTGGAGAAAATAAATTAAAAAAACCCCAAACATTAAAAAACAAAACACACCAGAAAAATGATTTCTCACACCCTTAATTTCACCACTTGTTATCTGACAGCAGCAGGAGATGGGGAGCGTGACTAGGTCCGCTTTACTCCGAAGTACCCCAAAAGTGATTCGGACAGGTACTATGGGCCCTGGGTGGCAGCGAGCCGCCAAAACACGCAGAGCTGAAACATGTTGGCACCGGGGTTTGGCCTCCCGAGGACGGAGGGACGCACAGACACCAGGACATAGAGTGCATCCCCACGCTGGCATGCTGTGCCAGCCAACATTAACGGAATCACCCCTCTTCCTTCCCAAACTTCACAGGGGAAGAAACCAAAGCCAAATTTCAGGAGTAAGAACTCGATACTGTGGCAAATGTGGGCCCCTCACTACAAGGAGGACATGGAGGTGCTGGAGCGTGTCCAAAGGAGGGCAATGAAGTTGGTGAAGGGTCTAGAGCAGAAGCCTTATGAGGAGCGGCTGAGGGAGCTGGGGGTGTTTAGTCTGGAGAAGAGGAGGCTGAGGGGAGACCTTCTTGCTCTCTACAACTGCCTGAAAGGAGGTTGTAGCGAGGTGGGGGTCGGTCTCTTCTCCCAAGTAACAGGCAAGGGGACAAGAGGAAATGGCCTCAAGTTGCACCAGGGAGGTTTAGATCAGATATTAGGAAACATTTCTTTACTGAAAGGGCTGTCAAGCACTGGAACAGGCTGCCCAGGGAAGTGGTTAAGTCACAGTTCCTGTAGGTATTTAAAAGACGGTAGATGTGGTGCTTAGGGACATGGCTTAATGGGGGATTTGGTAGTATTAGGTTAGGTGATCTTAAGGGTCTTTTCCAACCTTGACAAGCCTATGATTCTATGATAAATCAAGTATAAAGCACCTCCCGCCAGATACGTTTCTAAAGCAGAGGAATTAGCAGGGCGGGTTCTTTAACCAGAGGCGTCGGAGCAGCCTGTAACATCACCTGGCTGCACAGACATCTCCCTTTGTCATCTTCAAGCGCAGGTTCCGTATTTGGAGCACATGCCCCTTTCCAAGCCTCGCTCTCCCCGGCAGAGGCAGTGCCCGCCACCCCCCAGCCCAGGCTCCCTGCCTGTCTGCTTGGTCAAACCAGGAACACTTTGCCTTCAAAAATTATTTTCTCTTCTGCCATAAAAATCTTACAAGGCTTTCCATTTTAGCAGCTTGAGAATTTTAACTATCCCCTCTTTGCCCTGCCAGCCATTTAAGCCCTGAAACTACAAGCCGGCTGAGTGGAGTACATCATCTGTAAACTCGCCCTGCCTAGTCAGGGGGTCTGGGGGGCTTTCTGCAGCACTGAAATAGAGCCTTTTAACACTGAACAGTGCAAATTGTCCACTGGGGACAACTTCAAATGTCTCTACAATGCATATTTCGCAGCGCTTACTGGCTGGCTCCGGCTGAGCTGCTACTACTTATTTAGGAGCCTACGAAAACTATTTTATAGATTTTGTTTTGCTAGAGTAAATATTAAGTTTTAAATACATTAAGGAAAATCAGGGCAGGAAGAGAAACAGATTAAATAAACCTTTCAGAGAGACTATTTACTTTGTATTTGTATTTTTTTTAACAGACTCCTTTCCCCGAGGTCAAGACACTGACATTTTAGTACACACTGGCTTTAAAAATGAGAACGCGCTCTCTCGCACACACGCTTACTGAAGGCAGCTCCTCTTGTTAATATTAAACTTTTCTATCTGGTTATGACACTGGCTGATATAATAAAGCAGTGATAGTCTTATTATTCAAGCACTGCTCTGATAAATTATCTACACTAATTCTGGAGCCAAAGTTGTCTGGTTCCAGCTGGTGTTGCTTAGATCTGTCTTAAGTCATTAGGAATCAGTGGAAAACTCTTTTTCAGTGTCCAGACCTGACCCCTTCTTATCCTCAGAACATCTATGCGTGTGTGCACCCCAGCGTGCTCACGCTCATACAAAACACGTCCTGATTGCTAAGCCACTTCAATTAAGGTTTACTGAGAATATTTTGGCTTGTGGGGTGTTTGTCCCCCTTAATCTCTTCTCTTTCCTTGCCGTTATCCGTGGAAGGTAATGCACCATAACTCAATATGACCCACAGAGCAACTCTTCAAAGACCGGGAAAAAAAAAAAAAAAATAAAAAGCAAGTTATGACTAATTCAGGCAGAGATACCCTTGTTTAGCGAAAGGATTTCGGAGCTGAGTCTCTCTGTGCACTGATAGGAATGACGATGTAGCCCAGACTTTCCCCAGACTCCCTCTGCGATCCTTTACACCATCCGAAATTGTATACACGCTTCGGATGTGCACAAAGACGTTCTCTCCTGGCACTGCCTGATGCAGACGTTCACACACCGTATTACCGCAGACAAATTTTACAGCTTGGCTGATGGACACAGATACTGAACAGCAGCCTCCCTCCAAGCAAAGTATAAACCTCAGGTCTTGGTCTTCAGGCCTATTTGGAGTTGACAGAGCCCGTGGTGGCAGACGGCTGGTCCCATGTGAGTTTAGATGTCTCCATTCAATCTGTACATTCACATTTTATTCTGTCTTGCAAAGATGGGGTCTGAAAAGACCCCTGAGATCACTTAACTCACCTTCTTGCCAGCATGAGGTTGTTGCCCTACAATTCATTTCTCAGTAGATCAGCCAGTCTGGTTTTAAATGTCCCCCGGTTCCAGTTTAGTCAAACACAAATCGTTGGGCTCAGTTCAAGAGTAAATGGATGAAATCTTTGGGCCCGCACACAAAGTCAGATCAAGTGATCAAGGGGTCCTTCCTGAACTTCAAATCTGTGAGCGTAGGAAGCAACGGAGGCTCCACCCCTTCATCATGGCAGCAACTCAGCAACCTCAGAAATCCCTCCACCAGGGAATTTTCTTCTCAATATTTGGTAATTTCATCAAGTTCTCTCTAATTTACCTTTACTTTTCTTTCCCTTTGCCTTTCCCAGCCACACTGCGCCCACATCTTTTCTTCATCAACCCGCCCTTTCAGCTCCCAACAACACCCACACACAGCCCCAACATGTTTGGGCACTTTTTTTGCTGCTACATCTCCCTGCAAACTCCTATCACCTGAAAATGATCTCAAGGCTTCATCAGAAGCTCTGGTGACTGCGAGATTTTTCCACGTAAAATCTCTTATTGTCATCTACTCATGTTTCTCATCTTTCAGATCTCCCTGTATCATTCCATATTTGCCGCTCCTCCCCATTTGATATCATCTGAGAGTATTTTCCAGAGTATTTTCTGAGAGTATATATTCCAGATCATTAATGAAGATGTTAATTAATGTGAGAGCCCACGCTGCAGTAACTCACCAGAAGCCTCTTTGCAACTCCATATCTCTCTGCCCAGCTTTTGCCTCTGTTTCTGATCCCTCCACCAGCGTTTGGGGCACACAGAGGAGTTCGCACTCCTGGAGAAGTCAGAGAGATGGCACAAATGCGGTGCAGGAAGAATCGGGAACGCCTCTTCCTGCCCTCACTGGCTCCCTGATAAAGTGTATCCCCCCTCCTGCCCAATTCTCAGTTTGCCCATCTGTAAAATGGGAGCAATCAGACAAGTAGGGTGGGACAAAAGGCCAGAAGCCAACGAGCGACATGCTGCGGGAGTGCAAAGCGATGTTGGCAGCATTGCTGTTAGCTTCTCCAATTAAACAGCCTTCTCAATACCTCAAGTAAACGCAAACTTTAATTCGCATAGACACAAAATAAAGCAGATGAGGATTAAGGTGAGAAGGCAGACCAGACCAGGAAATCCGAGTGGCACACACATGTAAAGGTATGCCTAGGCACATGTATGTATGAGGAACTGTTGATTCCCCATTGTGATTAAGAGGTTATTAACACTAATAGAAAATTACAATTTGCTTAAGTTTTCCAGGAAGCCTCACCTAAGAGAGCCCAGCAGCTCACCCAGCATGTCCCTCTATTCCAAACTGGTTTATATTAATCTATTCACAAACAGACACAGATTCCTCCCCAGGTAAAACCTGCACCAGCCACGCATTTTTCCAAACACAAAGTAGTTTGTTTGCACGTCTTTAAAGGAGCAAACTCTTGTACGGATGCAGAATCTCGGCAGAACCGAACCCTTTTAAAACAGCTCGGACAGCATCCTAGCTGCATCTTTCCCAGGTAAATTATCAAACAGCATCTTGCAAGAGAAGCCCTTAACAGAGACGTCTAAATAATGTTATTTTTACATGTGGAGAAAGCTCGCAGGCACGCCACAGCCCGAAACCAGCCCTTTTTTGAGGAAAGATGAGTCAGGAGGAAAGGGCAGGTCGGCAACCCGCGCTTGAGGTCGCCTCTGTACAAACACCTGCTTGTTCGCAGCTCGCACCTGCGCTGACTCGCAAACACAACGGGGCCGGCTCTATCAATACAGCCCTCTGCCCTGCGCCGCGGGGGGAGGCGCGACCTCCCTCGCAACTTTAACGAAAGGCAATGAAAGGGAAGATGGTTTTTTCTTTTTCCTACCGACCCCAGAAGGTCAAGTTTCTCTCCCTCTGACGTCGTACTTCTGAAAAGACTAATTGGGCCTTAAAGATTGTAAGTGTCCTGCCAAGCGAGCGCAGCAGCGCACGCTCCCTGCGAGCTAAAGATGCCTGCAGAAAGCAGTTTATGGCACCCGTTGGTTTTCACCCAGGCCCTTCCCAGACACACAGATACATACACAGAAAGAATAACCCAACACAGAGAGTATCAGGGGGGAATTTCCCCCCGGGACAGTTGGCTGCCCTCCACCACCTATCAGTGGGTCAAGCCTTTCGGAAGGAGTACATCAAGGGCTTTTTTCCACACTGTACACTGACTAGCTCGCCACCGCCATTAACTGTCAGGTATAATACATCTGTAAGGGTGAACAAGGTTATTTGCTTATCTTGCTCCCCTCCCGCCCTCCTTCTGTTTGGGTTTTGACTTAGCATTAAGTTTATTTAAAGTCTTAAGGCTCTCTCTCTCCACCCTCCTGCTGCTCGCAGGAGTTTTTCGGTGCAGATCATGCACTGGAAGAGCCTCGCCGGGGCTGGGATGCGATGGCCAAGGCCAGCGGACACTTACTGAAGGCAGTGTGCCAACAACAGCGGGGAGGTGCGGTATCAGAATAACCCACTGCAGTGGTTCAGCTAAGGCGCTACCTGTTTCTTCCCCAGTACACACTCCCCACCCCCAAAACCAAGCATTTCACAAGTCTCCCCTTTTAGTTTTTGCCATTAACTGGTTTTGTGTAACACTCCTCCTTCTCCTTCTGTTACCAAGGTTCAGCTGTCTTGATCTCCCATCAACTCTCCATTCAACCTCCAATATCTATCTTTAAAAATATCTAGTGAGGTCAAGTTATGTTTCTGAGGTACCGCATTCGCTTCCAAAGCAGGAGGGATAGAGGGCTTGATGAGCCAATGAGCGGGGAACCCCTGAGCACACAGCAGCAAAGATCCAGCAGTAAACAGATGAACTTTGTCCCAGCACAACGCTGGGGTCAGGGATGTCAGAGATCACTCTGGATTAAAGTTTTTGATTTTTCCAAAGGGAGTGCACTGGAGGCAAAGTGTTATGTGAGAAGGGGATCGAGATTTTTTCCTCTGAATTGCTTAATATGTTTGCTTCCTCTGTATTGCCAATAAAAATGTCATTAGGATCTGTTTCAGTGCATTCTTGTTGCATGTCCATGAAATTTATACAAGAGAGAAAAAACAGATATATTTGTTCTCCCTACAAAGACCCTTGGAGTAGGTACCAGGTATTGCTAAGATACCAGGTATCCCAAGACCAAGGATTCAACACATGATCCTCCACTTCCTCCTCCAAATCTGCAAGGGAAACATCTATGAATGGTTTGAACTTTCTCTTCTTAAAAGCCTGATGTTTCTGATACTACACAACCCCGTGGGGGACAACAAGGGCATCCCCCTCACCCAGCCCCAAGACAGGAAACATGCCAAAAACCCTACAAGCATGATGAAAGATGGGCGCGGACAGATCCACCTGACTAGGATGTTGGCGTGACAGTGCTGTCAAAAGCTAAAGAGCTTTTTACCTTTCTCTCACCCAGGAGCTAATTAAGGAAGAGTTCCATGATTTGGCTGAGCAGAGTCGGCTGCTGCAGCAGATCCACCACCACAGACAGGCGTGGTGAAAGCCCTCCTTAATTGCAAAGGCAACATTCAACATCCAGGCCAGGGCTTTAGTGCCCCCAAAAGAAAATAAACACAAGTACTCCTGGAGACTTAAAGATGCTGAGGGAGAGAGGAAGTGAATTCAAACCTCTCCTCTCTCAAGTTTGGCTTTAAGCCTCCATCCCCATCAGAAGCACCTGCATCAATTAAAAGCTGCTGGGATAAATCTCTCTGATGTTCTCCTGAAGGTACCAGGTAAGTTTTAAACAGCCCCAAAAACAGTATGACAGTCTCCATCGATTTGACAACCACTCCAGTGGAGTTCCTGGGGTGAAGGTAATTTTGTGCTCATAAAGAAGGGCAGCATCAGGGCTTCGAAGGAGAAATGTATTTTACATCATTTCAATCAAAACAACAAAAAGCGAGCGCTTTTGATTTGGAATGCAAGAATCTAGCTACCCCTTGGTGCTCAAACAGCCAGGACATATTTTAGGGGGAAAGCTCTCCATCTGTGCTGGGTGAATCATGTTTAATGTTTTGAGGAGGATTAGATGAAAGGGTTGACCAGCAAACAATAAAAGAGTGAAACTTTATTTTTTTTAAAAAAAGAAAATCCAGCCCTAAAGGCCAGAGCCTTTTCAATATCTCTCAGTTTCAGGGGAGACTGCCATCTCTCATGTCCTACCTGAATCCAGAAGCTGATAATTATTACAAAACAAATGTCGGCCACTGAGTGAGTAGCAGACACCAGCGAGGTGCCAGAGGGATCTGGGGAGGGTGGCAGGAGAGGAGCAGCATCTCCGAGACCTTGCTACAGAGGACGGGGCTGGCAACCAACCACCGTCAGTGCCTTCCCTCACAAAGGAATCCCCCACCCTGCCCACGCTGTCCTCCCGGACTTGAGCCACGTGTCTGGACACCAGATCAAAATTCCCAGTCCTAAGAGCACTAACTGAAGCTCCAAAGCCACCTGCTTTGCACCAAGCATCCACCACCCTCCCTCTCACACCACCACAGTTTCCATCATGTGACGGACCCGACGGCCATTTCAGGACAGCAGCCTCCTTGAAAAGCTCACACCGGAGTCGCCAAAGCCAAGCCTTCGAAACACCGATACAGCTTAATAAAAGAGCTTCTCTGCCCTTCCCTCCGAAGGAAACAAAATTCAGCGTGATAAATGGCCATCTTAAACCCATGTAATCATTTTAACGCAATGAAACAAGATTTGCTCGAGTTACTCCAGGCTCTAAACTTTTAAGCGAAAGGCGGGGGCAACCTGGCACAAGCCAGCACAGCCAAAGCGGATCTGCCCTGGGGAGCAGGGACGGATCCTTTCTAGCCCTTTGATACTGCCTCGCTAAGTAAGCTGCCTTGAGCATGCCTTCACGACAGCTCCAAATTAACACCATCACTATATGCACTGAGTGCGTTGGCTGGGAAGCCCAGGAAGCCAAGGAGGGCAAGAGAGAAGGTGGGGACGGCTCAGAAATACACGTGTGTTCAGGGCGAGCTGGATCACCCATGTGCTGCACCAGAGAGAGCTGAGCATCTCAATTTGTGCAGAAGTTCACTGCTAGTCTCCATTTTACACGCTTGGCTTTATCCATCACCATCTCTTCCCTGAAGTGAAAGAAGTCTTTTAGAAACAAAACCAAATTTCTTTGCATTTTGCCATTGCGGGGGTGGGGGAGGGCAGGGGCGGACAGGATCGGTGCAATCTAATGCCTAGGCATAAGCAGGAATTGCAAACTGTCCACTTCCTTTTCCAGGGACAAAAAAGATCCTTAGCTGAACTAATATGCTTTTTTCCATATTTAATAATTTGATTTTGAAGGCTAGTCATATCAAAGAGCAAAATATTCAATATCGTTAATTCAGTTTTGCAAAATATATTCTTAATTTAAAAATGATTTTGCTCGGAGTGGTAGTGTAGTAATAAAGCAGGTATTGACCAGATCTTATTGATTGTGCTGTCCTCGGGCAAGGAACACTGACCTTGCTCACACGCTTATTGCTTACGCTTTCCCTGGCCTTCTTCATCTATGCCCGCTCAATAATATATTATTAATATATATTTTTAGCAAAAACTGTATGTTACAAGGTTAGGGCTTCTTAGTGATTTTTTTTTTCCTCCATGCTGCTCTGCCTTTGGGGTTCTTCAGGGAAGAAAAGATTTTGCAGCCAAGTTGCTCCCGGGCTGCTGTTCACAAACACCTTTAAACCAAGTTGCTTTGCTGAGCTGATGGAGGCCAGGCACACTTTTCCCCTCTCTTTTTAATTGAAAGACTGTTCAGTTGCCAGTCCCTTATGGGACCAAAATTCACCAAGTAAATATAGTCAAGGGAAGAGCTATACCTCAGGTACTTAAAGGAGAGACAGCACATATTTCCAGTGAGATCAAGAGTTAATAATGCAATTTAATTGTTGATCGTTCTTCAGAGATAATTATAACTGATTGGAGAGCTCGATTCACCATTGTCTTGCACTTGAAACCGTCCTTTACATCTAACTCAAGGTGGGATTAAGACTGTGGGACGGATGTGCTGGCCCTACCAGACCACGCACCCATAGGGTGACCACCTCACCCGGACCCACAGCCTGGCTCCAGCATCCGCATTAGGCCACACTGTGGTCTCAGATGTCACAGGAGTCTCCAAAACCTGTCAGGTATAAGCAGTTTTGCGGCCATAAAACCAACACCTGACTTTGCTTTGGGTCTATGTCTTTTCATGGGTGTAAGATTAAGTATGAAAGTAGAGAAGAGGTATATCTAAATGCTACACCGATCCTATTTTTTTCACGGCCTTTTATCCATTATTGTCCAACTTTTATTAGGCACTAGAAAAGCAAACCGACAACAAAATATAAAAAACAACAGAAGGAGAAAAATCAGCTGCTGATTTGCAGCCCTTGCATGGGAAAGCACCAGGGCAGAGGTCTACAAACAGGGCTGTCTCAGAGGAATAAAGGTAATAAACTGTATAAGGATCAAGGTCCTTAACAGACAGCTAAACTTGGCCCCTTTGGTGTGTTAATTCTGTAAGCCACCTATTTTCTTTGTGTATTAGCAGGAGTTATCTGGAAGAGGAACAGAACCATCTGCGATCTACCTGCAGGACACATTGCGTTTCCTTCTAGAGCCCACACTGTGTACTGGTATTTGCATGTGCAGCTCGTAACTGGGAGCCGAATGTTCAATGATACTTTTTGTATGAATGACACTATGAAAAAAAATAAATTGTATCGCATTGTATTACCAGCCATTGAGGGCTCTTTTGTTTAGTTTGATAATATTACATGTTTAATAAAACACTGTTGAATTTTGATTGCATCTTGTGAGTGCAGTCCTTTATCCTTTCGCCAGCTGGCTGATACAAAAGCTTATTTTCTTTTTAAAGACATTTTAATTCCGAATCTCCATCTCTCGCTCCCCGGGTGAGCGGGAGCTGGGGGCATGGGGAAGGCACAAAGCCTAGCCTAACACTGACCCCCCTCGGCCGGGTGCTGGGGGGTCAGCCCGGGACGCACCCTGCACAAAAGGGGGGCATGCCGGGAGCCGGACAGATGCAGGTGGTAGCGGGAAGGCACGGGTTGTGTTATTTATGCCTCTAAATGAGTAACAATGAGCTGCCCCAGTGTTCAGCTAATTACTTTGCCTTGAATCAGCATGAGAGCAAGCGGAAATGCACACTGCACATTTCTTTGGTATTTTTTTACCCTCCAGTTGAAGCAATCAACAAGTTCACCTTGCATTAGACCTGCATCGATCAGATTTGATTAAATCCCGAACCATGAAATATTTCATAAACTCTCCTTCATGATCAATTTAAGTGGAGAGTCCCATTTCAATGCTTCAAGATGCTCAGGTTGTTTCCAGACACTCCTTCAGCATCTGAAGAGCTGATGTCTAACCCACAGACGTCTCTCATCCAAATACCATCGCCTCCCTGAACCTCTCTCTCTACCCACACCAGTAAGTTACATAGTGTTGATGAACAAGCCTTCAAACTCAATCATCTACACAAAAAAAACCAAAAGCAAACCAACCAACCAAAAACAAAATTAAAAAAAAAAAAAAAAAAAAACCAAACTGTTAAAGTAACTCCAGTACGTTTTGGGGTTGGGCCAGTGGGAAACTACCAAGAACCAGCCCAAGCCCAGTCTTTGCAGGTCAAGAGAGCTCAATAGTATGGGCAGGATCAGGCCCATTTCCCAACCAGACTTGGCTAAAACCTAAAATCGTCCATCTTACTGCAAGTATGGTAAATACGGAGTAGAAACATCTCAGTTTAAGTGCATAGAAAGGTTGTTCCCCAAATAACTCCTCCCTTTGCCCTCTCCAAAATCCCAGCAAGCCAACTGCCCAGAAAGAGCTTCCACCAAAATTTTCCTAAGATAGGAAAAAAAAAACAGGTAAAAACACGCCCTTCTCCGCTTTCAGCTCTAGTCCATCTCTTCAGTCGCACATTCAGGGACCACGTCTAATATTTCTTGAGGTGAGAAAGGAGTTGACTGGATTATAGGAATACAAATGGATTAATTTGGGGTGGATTAGAGGCACGGCAAAATATAAGTTTGTCTTGTATTAGCATAACGGTGTCATAAAAATGTAGATTCGGAGGCAGAGATTATTTGTGGTACTGTTAATATGTTGTTGCTATAGCAAAAGATGTACACAATATTTACACTGTATTTGACCACATAAAACATGTCGTATACAGACACAATTTTTCATTAGATGAAAGAGAGCCAGAGGGCTCTTCATGCTGCCAGTGCTAGCGCTCCTGATTTTTCCTTATTTTTTTACCTTCAAGAACAAATACAGTTTTAAACCATCATTACTGTATTTGGAACAGTTAATATTTCATATCGTGACATCGCTGCTCAGAGGTAACAGGTTTAGTTGATTACTATTTGTTTATAGTGCTGGAGAAACCTGCAATCATAGAGAACATAAAAGGATTGCAATTAGATCTATTGGTTGAGAGCTGCACTTCTCTGACCCACTGTAAAGTGCTTAGCACTATCAAAGAGATAATGCCTACTTGCAGCTGGCACATCTGTACATAATAACATGGGCTACATTGACACAGCCACTAAAGACTGCCACTACCCTCTTTAACTAGAAGCAGAAAACAGATCATGCTTTTAAAGAGCGTATCAACAAAAAAACCCTTCCACACTTCACCAGAATTAGCATGCTCGCTGGTACGAGAAGCTTTTCCTTTTCACTCCTGCTTCTTCCGAGGATCCAGGGACGTTAAACAAAAGGCCAGGGACACATCCAGGCTTGGCATCGGGGAGCATCATTGTCTTGGATTGCAAGCTTGCACCGGGGATGAGTTTTGCCCTCCCAGCTCTCTGTGAAGAGAGAACCTTCCCCATTTCCTTGGGAAGGTAAATTCGGGGGAGGCTTGCACCAGGATACCATAAGGGAGGGAGCATTGTTCTCATGGGGTGGGCAGAGCAGGACCTGATCCTACCTTGGTAGGTCTCTGAGAGCCCAACCCCAAATAACATTAATTTTAAAGTAAATCCTGAAGCAACTGCTTTACTTTATGTATGAATGAAAATGCCACTCAAGTTTAAGACACATTTAATATTTTCTTGACTCGTGGCCTGAATGGGCTAGATCTCATAGGGGAGATTCACTCATTTGCACTGACCGGTTCATCCACCACTGCTCCCTTCACAGATGTAGGAAGACTTTTTATTATTATTTATTGGTTATTATTATTGTTTTATTTTATGGAAAACTACTCAGCCTTTCCCCTGCTTCATTTACTATCCCAAGCATCAACAGCAGGAGCACGTTTTTGGAATGTAACCTTATTCACCAAAATGCAGAACTTGCTTTGTTAAGATAAAACCACCTGTTCCAGGGAAGCAGCCTGAGCTGGAGTCTCATGGTGCCTGCATTTCACTGAAAAGTTCCTGTTCCAATTGCAGCTTTAAGTTTAGCTGCATAATTGTAGCCATCCTTTCTCCCTCAACGCCAGTGCCCGCACCCCTGAACCACTGCTCCCCGGAAGCGTGCTGTCCAGCTCTCCTCTGGAAAGCAAGCACGAAGAGCGCACAAATGTTTCTCGGCATCGCATCGCCTGCGCGGGACGCAAAACCCACCGCAGGTGGTGGAAACCCTCTCTTGACCCCAGCTGGCTGCAGATCAGGCCTTAGACAAGCAAAACTGAAAAGAGCAAGGGAGAAATACCAGCAACAGGTTTTCACATGCATTTTCTGCATCTCCAGTATCCACATCCCTTCAAAAAATGCCTTGAAACAAGTCCTTGGACAAGGTACAAGGCTCAGCTCTGCCCAACATGGCGGGGGGTGGGGGTGGATCAAGGGGTAGCAGCCCCAGCTGAGGATGCAAGAAAACTCCTCAAGTGGATGTGTAACCCATCACGGAGGGTTTGCACCCATGTTCCCTCGTTCCCTTAGCATCAAGCCAAGTAGACATTTCAACCAACTGAAAAGTGATACATGTAAAACCCATATAAAACGCTGTATACATTAAAAAGCAAGGTGCAACTAAACCTGCAGAGTTTATCGCCTTGTGCTACCACCAAAGATAACAGCATAACACACCAAAAAAGGGTTCACACAACTATATGGCGGAAGAGAACATCCCATGTCGTGTCACTGACAGCAGTAAAAGACTCCTGATACAAGAGAAATTCCAAATTTCCACATGAAACTGAGCTTGAGAGGCTGAGGTAGGAAAAAAAAAATCAGAACAATGTTTGGATTTGACCTCCTCAAAATATTTGTTTGGGATTTGGTCAAAAACTTTCATTTTGATACAATTTAGGTTGATGTTTTTCCCAGTTTATTAAACTCAGTTTTTATGTTACATTGTAACCTACAGAGAGCAAAAATATTTTGACTATGATTGTATTATTACTTTCCTGTTGGGCCAAATTAGCTGGCTACTACTGTTATGTTATGACTGAGAGAATCAAAAGCTTTAGACGTTTATATTTTAACGTTACAACATGCAACAAAGCTTGGAGGGGTGTAGTCAGGACAAATCCGGGTCCTGATTCATTGAAATGAGATGTTGCAAGTACACCAGAGCTACCATATGGCATGTATGCTTCGGGCCACATCCTGCTCGATGGTCCGGCAGGACCACGAGAGGAGCTGGAGAGCCTTCTTGGTGGCATTTTGATGCTACTTTGAAATTGAATTACCAGCTTTCCCTAATCTATCCCATTTTTGACACTGGTGGTGGCAAAGGAAGCAAGAAAGCATCAGTTTGGGGGACTGGATTGTACCAGCTCTCATGATTTGAATCTAAAGTTTGGAAATTTGGTGCTTTTCTTAAAAGTCACAGCTCCTGGCTTCCCAGGCCTATAGGCAATTTCAAGTTTATAATCGTAACGGTTGCTCATCCTCAAGACTGCAAGGCAAATCTTGAGAAGAAGCCCTAGAAAGGCCAAACCACAAAACTGATATAAAATAACCCAAGTATCATGCCAATGCATTTTTGTCATCTTTTCAGTTCAGGGAAAGCACCGCCCGACTCAGTCCGGTTCAACCTGGCCCTTGGTGAGGCTGAAGGAAGCAAGACCAAAAGTGTCGCATTTTGGATGAGGATACAAGCCCGGGCTTTTTTGTCCTGCCCCTCACTCGTACAACCCCAAAACACAAAGGAAAAACTCGCGCCATTAGCGAGCGGATCATTTGTATTCCTTCCTCTGGCTCCCAGCGCCTTATCTCTCTGCTATATAAAAGTACGTGTGGGATCCTGTCATTCAGATTGCGCTGTTCGGATGCAGGCGTAAACACTGGCTTGATTGCAACGCAGAAATACTACTCCCTACCAGAGGAAGAATTCACTGCAAAAATCATTGGGTTTGTTTTTGTTTATGTTACAGTACTCCAGTAAGTGGAACAGCTGAGTGTTTATCCTGCTGCAAGGAAATTCATGTTGGTATTTGTAATAAATGGTTTACACTTTAAGGGATAAAAACAATTTTTAAAACCTCGGGAAGAAAGAAAAGAAGAGATATGAGAATATCTCAGCAAAGTTTCCCATACGCCTTTGAGTTTCCTTCTGCCTCCTTCTCCCTGGAATCCCCAGCCATCGTCACGCGCTCAGCAGCTACCAGTGTGGGATGCACCCGTGCCCAAAGTGGTCCCCAGTCTCACCTACCACCTCACCAAAAACCAAACAGAGGCATGGGAAAGATCTCCCTGGATATCAGGGAGCTTTGGGTTTCACCTCATAAAGTCCTCGAAGTGAATTGAGCGGCCCAAGTTTGCAGAGCACAAAGATCTCCATCCCAAAGACCTCCTATCTGAAGGCATGCTGCTCCAGTGGCTGCTGGTCTGGCACTACTTCTGACCCAGAAATGAACTGAAACCAGAAATAATTGGATACATTCCCAAGCAACCCTGTTCCCATGAAATTTCCAGCCACGTTCTCCAAGAAAATATTTTTAACATCCCCCCCAAAAAACAGCAAAAACCCAGAACCAAGCCAAAACAAAACAAACCCCCGAAGAAACCAAAATAAAAAACCCACCCACATTTCATGAGGCCCCTTCAACACCCAGAACAAGATCACCGAAACTGCTGACACATCTCAGAGCCTTGAGGTGGGATGCCCTGAGCTGTGCCTTTCCTCCTGCCACTGCTAGATTTCCTCCGACACCCTCCACCCTCTCGCACAGGTTTCCATCTGAGGATGGGAGATGTTGTAGGTGCACAGAGACTCCTCTGACGGGGCACAGGCATTTCATACCTGAGAGTGCCCGACACCCCCTTACCAGGCACCGCAGACGCCGGCTGCAGAGGAAGACGTGTAAATTCAGTGATTTTCATCTGCTCTTACTGCTTTTTGAGAGAGGACCCCTGGGATCCTCCGAGCGGTTTCTGTTGAACGCGCCATGCCCAAACTGCCAAGGGAGGGATGCAGACTCGCAGCAGGAGCCGCAAAGTCCACCAAAATCGCGTGCATTTCATTTCTGTGCTGCTCCGGGTCTCTGGGGATAAGTTCTCTATAAATTGCAGAGTTAAATTCCAATTCGTAGGGATGTAAGCAAAGATTTCACCTAATTTCAAGCCGTTTACGCTGTTCTCACATGTCTGAAAATGTAGCCTTTGCCTCAATAGTATGGCTGGCAGGTCTCAAAAAATAAGAAAAAAAGAAGTCATATTACTAATACATTTGACTTCAGAGCACCTTGGCTCCAGTTACACAATATCATGGGAAACCAAACCTTTCAGCCTGCATGGATTTGTACCCGGGAGTTTGAAAAATGCAGCCTGAACGCCTGACATGAGCATTTGGCATTTCTTGCGAGGATGAATTGCTTCAAAATTGGCTACCTGAGGTCTAAGCAATGAGACATGGTAATGATGCTAAAATGACGGTGAGAAGAAGGGAATCTGCTGACGGCACTGCAGTGGGAACAATATTATTATTCTCATTGTTTTGATATCACCAGCACGTTATCCACAAAATAATGGAATATAATGAAACAATTTATCCTCCACAGACACATATTTTATGAAGGCTCGGGAAGAAAGGACAGACTTCTAAATTGCCTCGGCTATTCAAATTTAGACCAACACAAAACACAGCAGAAATGACAGGCGTCTTTGACTACTTCTAGAAGACACTGAGGATGCCCAGAAACGCCACGGAAGGATTTGGGCTCTTCCCTCGTTAACTCTTCAGTAGAGTTTGCCTCTGCACTGTACATGCAATTTTCTTTTGGACAAGAGACCTGAAGGTTCTTGGAGGGTTCCTGCTCTTAAAATCACGGAAAGATGGATTTGATTATAAATGCATGGTCCACAGATTCAAAACTAACTCAGACTTGCAGCCTGAGAGAGTTACTCTGCGGCTGTCCTCCAGAACATGGTGTTTAGCTCCAAATTCTGCATCACCTGTACCACACTCCACCCCTCACACACCACCATTTTTACCTGCCAAAGCATATAACTTATTCAAAGACAAGCAAGCACCGATGTCCCCTATAGCTGTGGGACCTCTCTTTACTAATGAAGGAAGGATTAAAGGATAGATTTACTGGCTTTCTTCAATGGGACCCTAATCTGAGGGAATCTCTTATTTGAAATCAAAATCTCAGGTTGAAACTGCTTCTGGGCAAGCCGTGCCCGATTTGCGAAGGCTTGCAATTTCTGCGACATGTCAAAGGGACAAAATTCAGCCTAAGGAGTACGTCACCTTGCAGAAGAAAATAGTCTCCAGGCACTTCGAAAAACACGTGCACGTGTATTACAGAGAGCTGGTATTGGCAGGTTATAGATTCCCTAATTCATAGAGTATCAAAGATCAATGAGTTACTTAAAAGGCAGCTATTTGCTGCCACTCTGATGGAGTTTCCTACCCTGCATTTCATTCAGTAGTTATCAGAGGGCTATAAAGTTCTCTCCCTTTTTCTTTCCATCTTCTCTCTCTCTCTTTTTTTTTTTTTTTTTTTTTTTTTTAAAGTGGTAGAAGATATTCATTTAAATAAAAGAGGAGCCCTGACTTTTTCCATTGGTAATCTGGTCCATGTGTTCCCTGCATCTGAACGTTTTCAGAAGGGCCTGACTGTCTGGGTTAATTGTTTAATGCTTTTAGTTAGAATTAAACTTTGCACCTGCTCTGACAGTGATAAATTAAATGTGCTCCTTTTCCAATACTGTTGCCCTCTTTAAGTAGAGACCAAGAAGTGTATCTCCCTTCTTTCCCAGCGTTTGAGGAATCTGTGCTACACTTGAGTGTAAACCAGTATAATTTGTCACTAGAGCTAACGCCAATTAAATTGATTGCGTTGGACTGAACTTTAGGACCTCTAATGCAAGCACTAAGGGAAAAATGGGCTTTTTTCTGCCCATTTCCCCATGTGGCACTTAGACATAGCTCAACAGTGGAAGGCTTTCAAGGTTCAAAAGGGTTTTATTTTCAAAAGAAATGGGCATTGATCAGTTGCATTTAAAGGCAAAGATAATTCCAGAGCTTGAAGGCTGGATTTGTGTTTAAGGTCTAAATCTCTTTCTTTAACCTTGGGGGGCCAGTATAACATAAAAGCAACAAAGAGATTAAGATTACAAAGGGTTTGCAAGTGTAAATGATGCAGTGGTATTCTTCAAACACAACGCAGGCCGGCTTCGCGACCACGGCTGGGGTCAGCATTTGATCTGTTGATTTTACACCTGTAAAAACAACTCGTGTTTATTTGTCACTTCGGCATTATCTTGGCAAATGTTTGGGCGAGAGCACTCCCGCGCTGAACTTGCTCACGCCGGGGAGTTCAAGCTCGCTTTCTTAAAGCTGATTGAAAAGTAAGCACTCTAAAGGTCAGCCTGGTAGAGACAATACGAAAAGCCTTTTTCTTTGTCAGTGTAACGCAGCCCACGTGAAGGATAGGAGTGGTATGCGCCACTATAGTCTTAAGACGTATAGTTTTAATGCCTTGGGGAGCTCAATGGACGGTGGGGAAGGCGCTGGGCACCCTCCTGCATTCGTTATGCAGCCCACATAGGCAGTCTGCCCAGCAAGCCGTTGCCGTGCGGGTTGTAAATATGCAATAAGTAATTACCGTTCTGAGGGCTCGCCTTCAGCAGGCTCCCAACGCCATTGTATCTCCAGCTCTGCAGAGAAGTACCTCCCCCCCCCCAGCCAAAAGATATCCCAGCCTGAGCAGGACACCCACGTAGGTCAAGCTCATAGTGACCATGGGCTAGCTCACCTTAGCAAGGTGCGTTTCCACGGCTGGTGCAACAGAAGAAATACAGCAAAAAGCACTTTTGCCAGAAATTCAAATGCAGGCAATTATCCCCCTTTTCAAAAGGGGGTTGGCCAATAGTCCCTGCAAGCTCACCAGAACCCTCTAGTTTAGGGCCAAAATCTCCTTCCAACAGCTTGTCAGGTCTATTAACTGCATGAGGCATCCTTGCTTGTAAAGTCCTAGACACACTGAAGAGAAGCGCAACACCTCCCAAGAGCTCTTTTTTACTCACGGGGGGAAAAAAACAGCGAAGTCTTCACTGTGCACCTGGGATAATCATTTTGCTGCATGTAATGATTGAGTCTCGAAGAAAGCCAAAGCCGTTTACAAGGTAGAGCTGGACAAGCTGGGGCCACCGGACAGATTTATGCAGCACCGTACTAATGGGCACAAGGAAACTGTCCAGTTTTTTAATTACAAAAGGGCACTGCGCAGACACTGTCTGCTGATGATATACAAGGAGAGGGATGTGCCAAACCGCACCTTATTGATTCAGGCAGCGGCGACCAACCCGCTCGCTGCCCGAGGTGGACGGCGACACCGGCCGAAAGCAGCGTGGGCTGTTTCAGGCGTGCGCACACGTGGACGAGCTTCCAGCAGCTGATGCATTTGAGTGATATAGGGGAGCTGGAGCAGGAGGGGGCTGCACAGCCACCTGGCTGCGTCCTGCCCCCCAGATCGGCGACACATCATTTCTAACAGAGAAAGTGAGCTCTCATAAAACCCCTTGAGGAAAGCTGCCCCTGCTAAGGTCCGCACGCGCATGTGTAAAACTTGGGGAATTTTCCCCTGTAACATCCATTCTCCCGCAGCAATGTATGGCTGACATTGCATGAACATGGCACATACATACGTGCATATAATAGCTGTATATATTACATGGCATTACATTACTGGCTCTATATGTACATAAATGAATGCACCCACGTATACATTAGCAGGTGCAGGGGGTTGACCGCTGGTCTCACTTCTCCATGCAGCCACCAGACCACCCCGTTCAGATCCCGTTTCTTGGAACAACTCTATTTTAAGCTTTCCAAGTCTAAGTGAAGTTCAGGTACCACCCTACTGAGACTCTGACCTTCATGGTTGATAACAGGCATAAGCAAATGGACACCCACATGCGTAGGCTGCGCGTGGCTCCCTAACACACCGTTACTTTCAGCTCAGCAGCACAGGAGATGCAACCACTGACATGAAAATTAACAACCCCTTCACCAGAACTCATCGGCTAAGTATAGGCTCCCAGACCTGGGTGCAGATCCACACAAACACGTACGTGTGGGGTCAGTGGACATATCTGCATAGACATACGTGGACATGTCCAAGACCAGATGCCCCAGCTAACAGCATAGCTCCGCTTGCACCAGTGCGTGATCTAGCTGTGAAACATTTCTGTTATCACCTGACATCTGAAAGGAGAAATGAGAATCAGCTATTTCAAAATCACTAGGTGCTTTTTCTTTTTCTTTTTTTTTTTTTTGGTTTTTTTTTTTTTTTTTTTTTTTTTTTTTTTGTGAGACTTGTTTCAAAATCTGCAAAAGAAATTAAATGTTGAACCAAGATAAACTCCACTTGAAGCCCACACACGAGACAACTCCTCAGGTCACCTCATACCAAAATTCTACAGCAAAACCAAATCAGAGGTCAAGAAGCAGCCATGCCTGAAACCTCCAGCTATTGAATTTACCAGCTGAAGAGAGTGCATCATGGCTGACCAGAACAGTTGCGCTCTTCGGGGAAGACAGCAAAGGAGGGGCACAAAGGCCAGTATCATTTGCCAGGCTGGAAACTTAAGACACATGCAAAGCCGATTGCAGTTTTGTTGCTATTTTCAAAAGTGCAAGTTGTTTCAACAGAAGCCTAATCTGTGTATGTCTAGAATAGGAATGAATGGATTAGCCTTTCAAACCTTTCAAGATCAGGTCAAGATCATTCAAGCGAGCCACAGCTACAGCAAAGTTGAATTCTGCATTCGGCAACTTGTATCACAAACAGAACATTTACTTATTGTAAAAAGTGCCCGGCTTTAGCATACCTGCTTTAAGGAGTCTTTGAGGATGACTAAGAGAGCGCAAGATTAGTAAACAGTAATTTATGTGCCCAGATACACGCTAGGCATTAGTCATCTGCGAGAGCGCTACCTGCGCCGGCTGGTGAGGGACACCGCCGGGCATTGTTTGAAAGCCCTCTCCTGATTACAGCCCAACAATAGCATTGTTTGGTTTGAACTGCAGGTATTTATGTTGGGCATTCAGCTTTTCCACTGTTCCTTGATTGGTTCTTTTCAACTGAGTCCCATTAAATTAAAGTTCCTTCGCCGAGCATATCAAAGTAACACCGAAGAATTTTTCATAAGCATTACTTGACCCAGCTGGTGTATTTTCATGTTTGAAAATGATTTTCTCTCACAATGGGAATGGCTCCCGCTATTGTCAGGGAGGGGCTTTTGTTTCACTTGATGCCACTAACTAGCTCAAGCCTCAAGTGCCATTAAGATATTTGGCAGAGGTTCTCCAGATAGCGTATTTGTTTGGAGGGGTTATTGTGAAAAATATCCCTAATCTGAGTCAGGCAGAAAGAACTGGAATCTGGGTCACCCTCTACTCAAGTCCCCAAGCCACTGAGCCACAAAGGCCAGCGCTGCCATACGCCCAGAGACCAGCAGAAAACATGGCGCTCCCATCGGAGCCTTTTCCTCCAGAGGCTCAGTCTCTGGTGAGCAGCCTTTCTGTATTTAAAAATAAAAATTATATCTTCCACTGAAAAAGGAAAGGTCATCGCAGACAGTAAGGGAACTGGAGGGAAAGTTTCCAAGTGCACCAGAAAAACATTCTGTAAGAATGAGAAAGTGGTAGAGCCACTAAAGCCTTGTGGAGCACAATCATTTCTAGAATATGGGACTGCTTGCGTTCCTCACCTTGGGGACAAAACATGTTGTCTTCCAGACGCGTTTATAATACACGTGCTTCTGAAAATGTAAGCAGATCTACCTTTGTATCCAAAAACAAGCCTGCAAAACATCAACCACTTTTGGAAAATCATCCCCCACTCCCCAGTGCAATCACCTTGATGTACTCACCACGATCTCCTGCTCTTTCCTTCCTACTGTAACGAACCCCAAAGTCCCGATGGCTCTCCCTACTTGACTAAATCCAGTCTCATCCCACACACTTTCCCACAGCAAGCCCTTCATCTTTGCATATATCTACCCTAAATCCTTCCACCAGGGACAGATTTGCCCACGGACCATTTCCATCACTCACAGCTCAGTCACATCAGAGTCCGCCGCTCATTTAAACTGCATTGTATCTTCCACAATCCCTTGGACAGAGTAGATGCTGGACCTCCCAGATCCTGCCCCAAAATACCTCAGATTTGCCAAACAGCGCATAAATAACTGAAAGCAGAGACCACATAAGTGATTTTCATCCCCTTCAAAGTTCACCTGTGGTTCTAACATCCCTCCTTTTCCAGTACACTGTTAAGCAAGTCACATTAGTAGCACTAGAGAGATTTAAACATGATTTTTTTTTTTTTTCTTTTCCTAGTTGAGAATTAGTATAATGAAAGAGCCACCCCTATCTCCTCCTCTCATGTTCATTTTTGGGAGTATGTTCAATCAGCATTATAGAGACTTTCACGTAAACATAACTGCTGATATATGAAACGAGTGGCAAACCCTCCAAAACTCAGATAAAAGTTTGAATCTTAAGATTTTAAAAATTATCTGTCCCACATTCTGCAAATAGCACTTTTTGAAATACTAACAACAGACATGAGCAAAGTTGGTGAAACCCCGCAATTATCTCCTAAGAATATCCACGGAAGTTTTCATGCAAGAGTGTTCCGGCCAATTTTGTGTCACCGTTGTTGCTTGTTTCCCCTGAATATTCCAATGCAAAAAACATATGAACAGGAACAGTACCAAAAAGAGAAAATTCAAGTAAACGTGAGGCACATTCACAAAAGTTAATAACTCCATGCTTTAGTTTCTGTACTACCCGTGGAAACCTGTCTGAAAGAGTTATATTCCTCCAACCAAACAGAACAATACCATGTTCTTGATCTGGCTTTGAAAACAACCTTTATTTTGCTTTGAATACATATGCAAAACTGGACTTCTTACTAATTCAGCTCAGAATTAATCGATAAATCATTTCAAATAAATAACTCATCTGAGAAAGCTTGTAACCTGCTGATAACTGCAAAAGAGTTAAAGCAGGACCATGACATGACAATTATTTGTTGATCCCTAGTAATGAGGGGCATTAACTCTGCAGCCAAAAGGGCACTCCCAACCCTGGCCGCAGCTGAGACCTGCCAGAGGAGGAGCAGGACACTGGCACAGCAGCAGTGACCACCGGCGGCAGCTCATATCATCATAGTTAAGATGCAAAAATAGAACTGAGGGACCAACATTGTCATCTGAGGAGAAATAAGGGGCATGCTGAGGTAGGGAGGTCATACCCAAGCTAGGGTCTAGCTCAGTCTCTTCTATTTCGGTGTAGAGCCTTGAGCAGGAGGACCTACACCTTGTCCTTTGGCTAACTGGTTACCGTTTATTGCTCTCTACACCCGTCATCTGCTCTGTTCTTGACTGAATAAGCTACTATTAAAGCTGAAGCTGGAGAGAGGGACCCCTACATCCCTCCCCTAGGAAAAATGATGGGTAGAAAGAAACATCCACTGAGCCGAATTTTTGAACTGTTACATAAAATGATAGTTTTTGTTTAACCCAATTCTTGGTCCATGCTGTGGCACAAGTCATACCATGCAGCATTCCCGCCTTGAAAGAATGACCTTAGCGAAACCACAACTATCACAAAAACTACCCGGCTGAGGTTTCTCCTGCTGTCTTTGCCTTGATTGCAAATGAGAGACATGTGTTAAGAAAAGTGATTATGCTTAAATTCAAGTGGCTGAACTTCTTGTTGAGGGGTTTTTTTCCCCTACTCTCTTCCTTTTAAAAAGACATCCCTTAGACAGCTGAGCTAATAGAGTCCAACATCTTTGATGATAGTGATGCTAACACTAGAAACAAATTATAGTGTTCAGAAAGTTTGAAAGACTGAAAAGAAATGCAGAACGTGTAACACCAAATTTGCCTGTCAAGTACTTTTTTTATTACTGCTTGTTTCATTTTATTTTATTCTTAAAACTGATGTTTTTGCAGCTATCTGCCTCCCCATTGGAAATTCCAGCTTGGAGATTTGCAACTTCAATCATCTCCTGACAAACACAGTCCCTGCTAAGTGAGAGCCGATCCATAACAGGTATTTCAGATTTTCATAAGTCACAACATATCACCCTAAAGTGAAGCATTTCATTCACAGGACACACTCTTCTGAAACCAGCAAATACTTTTAATTTTTTTTTTTCTTAATGCGGAACGCCAACTTAATATTCCGAGTTCAAGTGGCCACATACACACACAGCCAGCATCACCTGGCAGAGCTCCTCAGACTTCAGCAGAAATTCCCTTAAATAAAACCAGCTGAGAGTCTGGCTGAACGTTTTAACATAATTCAGACTCCAGGTTTCTGTTGTCTTTTTTTAATTATCTTTTTATGTGGTTTTAACCATATATTCCCTTATGTGATACTTTTCAGTAAATGATAGGGGTTCGCTGCACGAGCACATGACACGTACTGCATTAAACGGTGGCTTGCAGTATTGCCGCTTCGCTAATGCCTCCTGACACTGATGGCTGCTTATTGTCACAAAACATTGTATTTGAGGTGCTCTTACCGTGTCCTCCAATCTATTGTGTCCCATGCTCCTGAAGAAAGACTCTCTGTGTCTAAAAACAGCAATATCACCACACAAAGACCGAGTCATACAGCCACAACAGCACCTTTACACAGTATGGTCCAAGTTCATTTTCTACACTTTTTGCTGTATTATTTCCTCGGAAGAAATAAACAGGCAGGTCCGAGCTTTCCTGCTCCCCCAGATGACCTGTTACAAGCTCTCTTTTCTCCTTGCGTCTGCAAGGAGAGCAAAAGACCACCTCCTTAGCAGCCACCCTCAGCAGGCGTAAGGCATGTAGAAACGCACGCCCAGATAATAAAAGCAATGCAAGCTCCAGGGGTAATATATGTTGCTTGCTAGCTTTTTATTTGTGTAGCAGCATCTGCGTGGAAACGATGGACTACATAGTAAAATGTGCATCTGGAGAGGCACCTTGGTAGAGATGCCACCAAAGAGGAGAAAGCGGTGCTGCAGGGCACATGCTCATCATGCCCAGCGAAAGGACAGAAGCTGTCCTACAAAGCTTCACCGTTCCTAAAAGGAACACTATTGCCATGAACGATGCTGTTTCGGTGGATGGGCTTGAATCAACAGAAATACTCTTCCTGTACTGAAGAAGTTATAATGTAACCTGGAAAGTTTATTTCATCTTGGTTTAATTTTGTTGACCCTCTGGGTGTTTAACACAGATCTGCCCTCCAACAATGTGATGGAAATATTGTGTAAATGAGGATTTCTGAGAAATGGCATAAATGGGAATTGGCTGAGCCCTTCTAAATGTAGCTGTGAAATACATTAGATCCAACAGAATAATCATACAGGGAGAACTTGGTGATCTCCTGTTCTTACAAAGCTTTATAGGGATCACCTTTTGTTCTCTGGATCTGTGTCGAGTTCTCACATCCTAAATTTCCCATCAACTTTCAAGTTCAAACGGACAGCATAACTCAGCCCAAACAAGAGCACTTCCACCTGAATCTCTAACTCAGGCCAGACTCGCTTAAAACTCAGCCCAGGTTCATCAAAAGGTTTGCAAAACCTCAGTGAACTTGGCCCAAGTTGGGATATGTAATGGGTTTCAGCTGTAAAGACTTTCACCTAGTTTGGGGTTTGCTCACTGAAGTTTTCCCACAGTCCTCATTAGGGCTCAGATGGGAACTGCTGGTCCCCCACCCATTCCTCTTATCTCTGCATCTTGTAACTAATATTATTAAGCTAATGTATTTACTCTGCTCTTCAGTCATGGGAAACTATCATCCTCCTCCTACCTCTTTGATTTTAGTATCGAACGTGAGAGCACAGCCCTGAATTTGGATGTCAGAGCACACAGGAGGCTTGCATTGACCTCAAACAGGATATTCTCATGGATAACAAAGAACATTATTTAGACACCATGTATAACACTAAATTTATTATAGGACGGGATAATTCAATACGCAATATTCACTTTTAGCCTAGAGGTGCCTTGAATTTGATAAGTTCATAGCAATCATAGTAAGAGTTGCTTTTACCTTTAGAGTCCTAGGTCTGTATGCTCCCCCTTAAGTACCTTTTTAAGGATAACTACTTTGTGAGCTTATACTATTTCATCTCTATCTCCCTGATAGTGGGTGGTGCCATATAGCAATAGAGAGAAATTAAGCCTGAGCAGAGCTGGCAGGAATTCCCAATATTGTTCCAGTAGCCAGGCAAGTTCATTTAATGCTGCTCAGATAGCTCGATGCAGCAATTTGGCACGTGCATTTAGCCACAGCGACTCAGTGCAATTACCAGGGGGTCCTCCTTGCCCATGCTCGTCGTGCTCACCAACACAAATGGCAATGGCGGAAAATTTTAAGACAACACACGCAGTGACACCAGCAGACTTGCAAATGGGTTTCAAAGCTTTTGAACAGTTGTAAGCTGCTGCACGGTAACAAAATTTACCTGTTTTGGGGGACGTACAAGACAATTTAGTCTTCTTTTCCTCCCCGTGCTGACATTTTACTAACAACAGACACTAAAAGTATCAAAAACTCATTTGGGTTCTTGCTTGTTCTAAGCAGGAAAACAAAATGTCTAGAAAAGCAAATTAGGAATTCCAGGAAGGTTGTGCAACAGGAATCAAAAAAACCAAACCAGATTCAAGTCAAACCGCAACCCAATAAAGAATTACCCACTTCAACAAATGATTTTGGCTTGAGTAATTATATTCTTATAACTAAAATTTGCTGAAAAACATCAAGTAATATTTTTTTTCTGATACCTCACAGAGCCATTTTTTGATTTTTTTTGTGGTGATTGCTTACTGAGACCAACATTCCAAACCCATTTTGGGTCTCTGCTGCAACATGGACAAGGTATTACCAGCCCTTCCTGAATCCAGAAACGCCACAGGGTGCTGTCTATAGCTTTATCTTAGACCTCAGACCTAAAGTCTTTCGAAGACACTCAGCAAACCAGCTGGGTCCTTCCAGCTCTCACAGGTACATCCTTAAGGTCCTTTGGGCAGAAAAATCCAGCCCTACAATCCTTGTGGGCAGCTGCAAGGAAGTCAGGTGAAAACCTAAAGACAACAGCTTGCCCTCCCACCAGGAGATCATGAAAGATTTCTATAGAGCTTAACAGAGGTGAAGTTATCAAGGATAATTGGCTTTAAGGGCCCAAATCGAAGCCTGTGTTCATCTTTCTATTCACTGAGTTGCGATGAGTCTAGTAAACTGGGAGGTTTGTTGTTTTTTGTTTTGTTTTGTTTTGTTTTTTTCATGGGAAAACTGCAAGCTTGTTGCCCAGACTTTTAGGATAGCATTACTCTTCCTCACAGGGAGGGGAAGAACTTATCACTTTTCTGCAGATTTCCACAGGTCCATTTAAAAAACACCACATATGTTATCATGAGACTTGCTCAGGAATTTTAAACAAGACCAATTTTTCCAGCACCAGAAAGTGTTTCTGTAAAACCTAAATTATCCAGGAGAAAGTATTGATTTTTCTGGGAATATTCACATTTCTACCAGGAAACTGAAATGAGCCATTTTCTTCTGGGTCTGTTCAAACTTCATCAGAAATATGAAACAGTTCAGCATTTCCAGTGCCTTTCTTATGGCAGGGCCTGGCTTGCTGCGAGCCATGTTCTCTGCTCCAGACTATGAATTGCACCATACAGCACAACTCTGTCCACATGAGCAACATTTGGGGTCAAACCAGTTGGAATATCAAAATGATAGCATGAAATGCTGCTGCTTTCTTTTTTTTTTTTTTTTTTTCATTATTCAATTCAAATTTGCATAATTTCTTCTGGAACAAAAAGTGCTGAATGTGGATGAAAGTAAAATTTAATAAAGTTGGGCATTTTCTGAGAGATGGCCATGCACTTTTTTGGTCAACTAGACCCTTAGACCTTGTACAGTTTTTCTAAGACTATTTCTCATACGAAACACCATACCTTCTAAATCCCCATTTTCTCAGCACTTTCTTTATTACGATGCTCCTGAAGGCACGAAGACCTGTCCCGCAGAACATATTGGTTGGACTGGGGGACAGATTTTGAATGCCTGCTTCTCCTAGCTCTGCTCACTTTCTAGTCTGTTTGCACTCAGGGAATCACAGCACAGTTTGGCTGTAGTTACTAGGCACAAGAAATATATAAATGTTCAGACAAAGGGCTGGAGCCAGTAAAAAATAAAACCATGCATGGTTCCTGCAGTGCAGAAACTCTACATATTTCCAGCTGAATCCAGCTTTTTATGCTTATCATCTACTTTACTTGTTTTCACTTTTATTAAGTAGAGCCCAGATTAAATGCAGGAACAATTATGCTTGGAAAACATTTAGAATATGTTTTTATCTCCTATTAGGCCAACCTGAATGTTTAACATCTGATATTTTTAGCTAGAAATTCTTTTTTTTTCTTCCCTCCTCTCCACCCACCATGCATTTTAGTGATGAGGTTTCAGGGATCCATCACCTTTTCAGGAGGAGGAAGGCTGTCACGTAATGCACAGGGCGAGGTGTAATACCGAAACACTCTACCTCCTCAGCACACGTGCAAGTCAGAAAGCAGAAGCAGCCAGGTTTCAATGCAATATGTAAATAACATTAAATATGTTAAATAACAAATAACATATATAAGCTACAGCCAACCAAGTGGGCTTCTTCCCTCCGATGTAACTGCATGTAAGACCCCTTTCTTGGGAAATTTAACGGCGCTCTTAGGATTTCTAAATAGGCTTAGGATTTCTAAAATAGCCTAAAATTTTTCATGTTACAGCAGGATTTTAAGAAAGGCCAAGTATTTAACAGTCTGTTTGAAATCAGGTGGGAGTTAACAGTGGTTCTCAATGCCCTTGGCTGAGAGCCATGAGCAGCACGGGGCAGGGACACCCAGGGAGATATTCCTGGAAAAACAGCAGCAATTCTCCCTCTTGACCTGCCTGTGGTCCCAGGGCTGCTGGCAGGGGCTACGGCACAAGTCTGGGAGCACATCTGAGACCGTCACCCTCTCCGCCCAAATCACCTCCATCTATACGTGCAGAAAAAAATAAAAGGTAAAACAAAATCTGAGCTTTTCTGGAAAATCTGTAAAGCCATAGAGAGGCGAGAAACAAAACGTTTCTCAGAGTCCCAGGCTCAAACATCAGAACTCCAATATTAGGCTGACTATTGACCCACTGTTGTGAAATGTTGCTGCTCTTCACAGTTTTTAAATAATGTACCCGCCGCTTCCTGAATCCATCAGGCCTGGGAGTCCAAGTACAGTGCTAAAAATGCAAATGGCTTTGAAGCTGCATTAATGTGAAATAAGATGGTCACTCAATGTTAAGCTGTCTAGACTTATGAATAAAGTCCCCTTAAATTGAGCAAACCCACCTGGCAAATAAGCTCACTTGTAAGCCCTATCTGCATGGAACATCTCGGGATGTCTGGCTTCCTCAGACTTGTGCCAAAAAGCCTCCCTACAAATTCCCCAACAGTTTCAAAACCTTGGGAGTTTGCAGTCCCATTGAAATCGTTCAAAAGCATCTTGAAATTACAGGTTGAGCACAACATGGGAGATTTAAGAAATACCAAAGGAAAAAATGAATGGAAAGTTAACCCATCTACCTTCCCCGCTTTTTTTTTTAATCTAAAAAAAAAAAAAAAAAAAAAAACCACACACACCCCCCAAAAAAACCCACCAACCTTCAGACACCGTTTGAAATCACTTCATGATGAAATTCAGATTGAATTCTGCAGGGGATTGTCCCACGGAGTAAGGACAAAAGTTACCACTGCACTGAAGTCACTGAACAAATCTATCACCTCTTCACAAGTCTGAGAAAAACAAAGGAAAAAAAAAAAAAACACAAACAAAACAGTTGTCAACAAATAAAAAGACCTTCTTTGACAACTGATAGGAGCTTATGTCCAGAAGTTCATCCAAATATTCATACAAAGTTTGCTGCAGGCTCTCTGGTGTTTGCTCAGTAGGGACCATTAAATCACAGGAAGATGGGAACTGGCGCCCAAGTACCTGATATTGCAAAGCCAGTCTGTGATTAAAAACAAAAAAAACTTGCTGTGAAATGTGAAACATAGCTGTTTTTCCTTTAGCTGTGTGTGAATGAATGTGGCAGTATGCGTATGAATGTTGATGAGATGAGGTTGGAGAGCCGAGGGAAGTCTTGAGGGATTGCTCAGTGGTAGGAAGGGAAAAAAAAACACAACACCAAAAGCCTAAACCCTAGAATTTCTTCCTGCAACATATGGCAACAAAACAGAGCGTTGCATATCTTAAACCTGCCTAAGGTCTTCACTTTCATTCCTGGGCACTGTTTTGTGGAGAAATAACACAAAACCATCTCTTTTTGCCCATTCCCACCTCTCCCTACCCTTTTCCTCAAAGCTCTGGCTTTGAAAGGACGAGAAAGTGCTTTTAAGTAACAGGCACACTCCTGAATAAATTCTCCCTTGGGAAATAAAATACGTGAACAGCCACTCCATGTCACATGTGGTTTATGGGCTGCACGTGGAGCCAGGCTGGAGCCCAGGTCCGTGCAGGTCTGCCTGTGCAAAGCCAGCCCAGGTAAAATCAATACAGGGGGAAAAAAATTAATAATTATAGCAGACACTGCTTGTAGTCAAACTCCAATAGATTTTTTTTTTTCTTTAAAAAAAAAAAAAAAAAGAAATCCCTCAATTGAAAAGATTTTGGGGCCAAGACCAGATGCTCATAAAACTTTGATAAACGATAGTATGAAATATGCATGTGGGGGCCGGTTTGGTAAAGCTTCATTCACATTCGCCTACTCCCTTCCTCTGCTCCCTTTTCACAAACCAAAACATCTAAGTGGAGCTTTTCAATCCCAGGTGGGTTTTCGTCACTTTCCCACCCCCTTTTTTATATTTTTTAAATATTTTGCGAAGCTCAGACCCAAGCTGGTCTTTCCAAGTCCTGCACCATGGATCTTTTCATAGCCACTCTGCTGATACAGGTCAAGACTTGACGAACAACAAACAGCAACTGCACACAGAAAGTGCGATGGAGAAGGCAGTACGAGTCCAAGAGGAAAATTTTTCCTTGACAAATCACTCCTAGGGATAGGCTTTTCGCCTTACCAGTTCCCAGGCTACAGCATCTCCTTTCTCACCTCCCTTTCTGCTGCACGAACAGATAATTACGGTCCTGGGTGTCCCTCCTGCAGTCCCAGAACACCATGGTCACTGGAAAGAATGATGTGCAGTTTGGAAAGCTTTATTTTTTTTACCCTGACTCAGCAGCGCTGCAAGCCCAGCAGCACGGTGGAGGACACGAGGTCCAGCCCTGAGCAGTGCAGGGCTCCTTGCCGTCCCAGCATCACCCTCTCCTGTGCTGGTCAGCACTGGAAAGTGGTCTGTAACACCAGCCCAGGGAGTTCAGATCCCAGCAGCTCCCCTGCTTTTAATGGCCTTTCTGCCAGGCCAACGTTTTCCCCCAAAATTTGGTCAAAGAAATCAACAAGGGTCTTTCCAACCAGCGCACTCGGTGTTAGCTCAGAAAGATAATCCTGGCTTTACAGTCACAGCAACAGGTAAGTTTACACAGCAACATAAGTTTTACCCCCTCTATCACCTAAAAAGTCTGGATTCACAAGAGCAAACGTTTTCTGTAGGTCATTACGCACAAGCTAAAGCCAGAGGTTCAATCCCAGACCAGGGCAGCACTTTGAGAACAGCTACCAGCAAGTGCACTGCTGGGTGGGAATGGAGGTGAGATGAGTTTGAGGTCTCTCTCTAGACCCGCACACAGAAAGGACCCCCCCAAAAAACATCAGCTACAGAGGGTCACTAACTAATGGCCAGGAGAACATCTGCAAGGGGTGGACATAGGGCCAGGGCTCCCCTCTCAGTCACCGCAGGAGACAGAACCTATGCGGGGGTGAAATGCCCAACCTTCAGCCCAGCATCTGCCTTTCCCTTTCTGTGGTCAGAGCTACGGCTTTTGTTTTTAGATTTGGCAATTTTGACAGTTAAAAACGCATCTATTAATCGGGAACAAAACCCAAAGATTTTTTTACAAAAAAAAAAAAAAATATCAGTAAATTGAAAAACCTTGCAATTTGCTTCAGGTTGATGATATATTGATTTTCTAAGATAATACTGATTATTCCAATAAAATTGAAATCAATTTTCAAATGCAAACCTTCTCCAGAGCAGACAGACTTAACAGTCTATACAACAGGCACGCACTCACGCAACGGGAGCCCCTTAAAAACAGGTCAGTGGGAAGAGCTTGCCCTGTTTCCACAAGAAATCAGGCTGGAATGGCACCTCCTGACAAATATACGTCCTAACACATGTATACACCCCAGCAAAGCAGCACGGTCCTGTGATCAAGGTGACATAACTGAGGGAATCTGAACCACCTCTGCTCTGCACTCTGGCTGCGGATGCTCCGTGCCCGGGTGGTCTCAACAGCCACTTTAGGTGGAAGACACCTCCTGAAATGACACTAAATATCTAGCACCAAGTTGGAGACTCAAATTTTCCCCTGCAATGGGCCCAGTGCATTGAGCTGCCTATGCACTTCCACTGGTGAACCTACAGCAGCGTCGGCGCAAGCCGGACGTACGCATTCCCAGAGCAGCACCGAACGTCGTACGCCATATCTGCTAATGGAAAGGTCACAAAGCAAATATTAGCTAAAGCAATCAAGAACGTCAAGTGGAAATTCCCTTGGGAACGTGTCCCCTTATACCCCACAAATTCAGGTTGGCAACTTGTGACAGGTACAATCTGGCTCCCATATGTCTTGCGCGCAGAGCGGAGGAATGTGTATCCGTGCTCCTTCCATCACTATAACAACATGTCAAAAGAGCCACCTCTCAGGGGAAAAAAAAAAAAAACACAAAAAAAAAAAAAAAACACAAAAGAAAAAAAAAAAAAAAAAAACAAAAACAAAAACACAACAAAAAACACCCAACCAAAAAACAACAAACAAAAAAACCACCCACCACACCAATCACACAGCACTTGGCATCATCCCTGGAAAACACGCAGTGCTTGAAGAGCCGGAAGGAGAGAGGGCTCTGCTCTCCCCGTAGCTTAGCCTCTGCCACGGCTCCGCCGGGCTCCCGGGGGGCCCGGCCAGGACCTCCGGAGCTGGACCCCATCCCTGGTGGCTCACAACAAGCAATGCTAAACACCCTATTTCACAGGGTTGACAAATTCTTTACAGAAGGTTTTTTCCTTCCTGACGCTTTCTTATCATCCAGGATAGGAGGTTGGTTTGAGGGTTGGGGGGGAGGAGTGGGTGGTTGTTTGCAATTCTATACTACCCTTTAGAAAAACTATTTCCCTCCTATCACCCAAGGAGGAAGGTTAAAATAACTACCACCAGCCAAATCCAGGTTCTTCCCAGCAGCTCTCTGTGGCTGGATACTGGTGGCTGAAGGATGGGTGTGCACAGGTATATTTGGGTTCAACCATTACCCTTTTTGCAGACTCAGCAGAGCTGCTTTGCTCCAACTGAATACCAGATCCTCAAAAAGTTTTTTGATCCATTTTATTACCTAATAAACCCCTCCGGCTCTGGATATGACCCAATTTTAACGTGCCGACGCCCTCAGTGGCACCCAGGGCACAGCTTAGGCTGGCAGCAGGAAGGGTTATTCCCATGCTGGGTGTAAGGCTTGAATGGGGAGACACCCACCTTCTGCAGGCTTCCCAACAGGTATATCTGAGCAATGCCTGTTTGCAGGGGACGTGGATAAACCACAAAAACATTCATTTACTATATCTTAATTGCACAGTCCTCCCTCCCTGTTCTCCTGAGCCGGTGCAGTGCTCGAGGGCCAATTCTCTTTCCATCTGTACAGTACCTCCTTTGTTTTAAAACGGATAACTCTATAGCCCATAGACGGAGGGGGAAGAGGGTTGTTTAAAGATTGGTATCGCCGTCAGAAGCTCTTTCTAGGCAGAATCAACCTTGCAAATGTACAAGCGCATCTTTAAATTTACAAAGGCTGAAAATCCAAAATTAAGGAATTCGGATGTAAAGGCTTTTTCCTAGCTGAGTTTCCATGAGGTCGGTTAAAACCAAACTATAAGCAAACAGGAACACGATGTGGAGTACGTCTGGTTAAAAGCAGCTCAGAGGGCAGCACCTATTTTAAGCCATAGACTTTTTTGGGTTTTTTTCCAAGCAAGGACTTTTATTTTTCCCCTCCAGCTCGGTGCTAGCCTGCAGCTCCCAGAGCATCCTCACCCATGAGGCCCCGACTCAGCAGATTGCAATTTTATCAGTTTTCCTGGCTGCAGCCATTGCCTGAACCAAACTGCCCCTTGTCCTTCCAACTCCCCTGGTCCCCCACGCAAGTTATGTGACCAAAATGAAACAAACTTGCTCTTAACTTTTTTTTTTTCCCTGAAAATTAGCCGCTCTCATCCTTGCTGCGCCATGTCAAAATTAAAGAGTAAACAAAGGTCCCCCAATTCCCCTGATTGCATTAATCA
>KL276722.1:55000-61356 GCA_000699545.1 Podiceps cristatus
AAACTCTTATATGCTTGCACATGGGTGTGGGCTTCATCACTCCCTAAGAGTCTAGGCTTGCTGTTTCCCAATATAATTTACTCAAATTAGCGATACTGACAGCATTAAATTTCATATTAAGACAAAATTTAAGAGCTCCACATATGCCAGGTTAGCAAACACACTTGCCAACAGTTCCCAAAATGCAAAATTCAGAGATTTCTGTGGTGGCATATATTGTTTAAAACCAGAGTTAAAACCCTTTAGGTTTTACAGGTCTGAACAAAGGCACATCCCTACACTCTGATACATTAGCGTATTAGTTACATGGAAATGGAAAAGCAAAGAGGCAATAATTTGCAGATGATGGATTTCTTAGTTTACTTGTGCTCAAAGATCACCACAAGGAACCTTTGGGGTCCCAAAGGTAGGGAAGCGATACAACAACAGCACTCTTGAGAAATGCGAGGTCCCATGCTTTGGAAGGAACAGCCTGAATGTTGCCGGCTTATTGCTGACTCCAGATTAAGCATAAACAACTGGATCAGGACTTCATTTGAAAAAAAAAGAAAATCAGGTTGGATGGAGAGTAACACAAGGAATATTCGCATGTTGTCGTACTATGTCAATGGGATGTCCTCACACACATGCTGGTTACGGCTCAGGCCACCTCACTGGAGGTGATGTAGAAGGTATGACACTTCTGATCTATCTGCCCACGTGTTTTGTACCTGGTGTACTAAATTTCTGTGATAAAGCTACTTGTGTACTGCATGAGCGTAGGCACGCAAAATCTAGGAGAGAAATCCAGTAACTCTTAAAATGTTCAAGTCTCAAACAAAACAGATTTGTCAGTTGTACGCAAAGCCATTTGGAGAGCTTTGTGCTGGTCCCATCAGCCAGGCACCAGCCACGAACACCCGAGTGACAGGACCTATCCCCACCAACATTTCACGAACAGGAGTGTAAAATGACCGGAACCTTAACATCCCCAGGTCTCCTAGAGGACTCACACTGGCACGTAGCATTGCTACTCCCTTCCTAGCATTGCTGCCTGCTGTCCCAAAAAGCTGAGGAGGACTTCAGCTTGTCGTTTCCATGGTCTACAAAAGAAGGGTGGAAAGGAAAAGACGGTACCGGGACAGAGTGCAAAGAGTCACATTTGCTGTATTTACAGAAAATGAAAACACATCCATTTTCTGTCTCCTTTCTCCCTCCTGTTTCCCCACCACCCCTAAATACACATCTGCACAGCCATCCTCCATAGCCCCCCAACACTGGTGCAGCAGGTGAGGGCCACACGAGCTCCATCTCCGCAACCGGAGACACAGGTGACACACTTCCCAAAAGAGTTAAGGGAGAGCAGGGCAGGGGGGAGTGCGAGAGCTTGAACAGATTGTTGGTTTCAACAGACAGATTGGTCCTTGCTATAGACTTTTCTGTTTTGAACTTCCTCCGTTATATTACAACCAATAATAATAATATTTAAAATAATTATGCTTTGTTATATATTTGTAAGCCAGCAAGAAAACAAGTCTCAATTCCCACCAACATGGTACGTAACCCCTTTAATTTACCTTTACCTTTCAATAGGAAGCAAAGAACCAGGATTTCAAAGGTGGTTTACATTTTGGAAGAAGGAAGGTAGCATATAGTGGTTTGGGTTGGGGTTTGGTGGTGGTGGTGGTGGTGTTTTGGTTGATTATAGTTTTTCTTTCCTCTTTTTAATCACAGTAAAGTGGGCCAGGTCCAATTAAATCCTACAAAGACCATCTCTCCATCTCCTGCACCTCAACGTCTTTTAAAATCTACCCATAAGCTTGGCATTGGGCATTCACACACAAGTTCCACCAAAGCCAGTGAACATCTGAGGACAATGCTGGGAATAAAACAAAAGGTCTGAGACAGACTGAGGGATGTTTCTCGAGTCACTGAGTATTCAACCCGAGCCCAAAACCCGAGTTCTCATTACACAAGGAGACTGTCAAAAAGTCATCCTGGTGGTTAGACATTTGGAGAACAAGAAGTACTTCTAAAGCAACAGTAATAAAGCTTTATCATTGCACCATATGGGCACCATATTTCAGAGACTCCAGACCATCTTGCTGTTTTTGATTTATCATCCAGACAGCAACCAATGGGGATCCTCCACTATACCAACCCACCTTGTGTTGTCCATCCCTCGTACAGACCCACCATCTCTGCTGTGACCATTTGGCCACCGCTGTGCCATCTACACAGCTTCTTCCCCAAACCTCAGAGCTGAAATAAGACAGTTCGCAAGAAAGCAGACTCTCGGCCTGCTCCTGTCTCCCCAGCAAATGCTTCCGGTGCCACTAGACCAGAGAAAGCCTTACGATGGGCACCCACCCAGCTCCTTGAGCTGGAGAAGGCAGGTGGTGGACAGATCTCCTTTCCACCTATTTCCGGTCCGCATGATCCTGGGAAGGAGGGAGAGGATGTTTCGCTGGTGCACAGCCACGGTGCTTGCACCTCCCTGCCCACAAACCAGGGAAAGACCCTGCAGCTGCTGGCGGTCCAGCCATCACTATACCCCAAGCTCAATTTTTAAAGTATAGCACCCATAAATCACATAAGCTGAGCATGCAAACAGCCACAAACCTGAAAGTGGACATTCAGCTCCCGTGCACCCACAAGCAATGGAATTCAAATAGACTACCCATGCTGGAGTCAGTATGAACTTCCAGGTCAGGATTTCCTGATGTCAATGCTTAAGTGTCCATTTAGGAACTAATTTCAGGCTGACTTTTTTTTTTTTTTTTTTTTTTTTTTAAATCTTCTCCATTAAAGTTATGTTCTCAGCATAAAGAAGGCATCGCTGCTAGGAGGAGGGCAGGTTTGTAAATGGTCTGGACCTTGCGCTATATAATGCAGCAAGAAGTATTTTAATAGGAGTTTATATTGTCCATAGAACAACACAGAACAAGCCAGGGGCAACACACTGGGATCCTTCAAGTCATCTCTCTTTTTTTCCTTCAGCTCCTTAGAAGTTAATGATTTAGCATTGCAATTTTCCAATAAGAATTCTTCTCCAAAACGAGCAGGATGTCATGTACAGTCTAAGTCTCCTGCTTACACCAGGCTGCCAAGCTCGCTGTGAGTATTTAACCATTTCTCTCTATTCCCCTCTGAAAAGAGGCAGGCAGCAACAACCTCGAATACCTGGGCGAGCACTCCAACACTTGCATGCATACAATGAATTTGGGTGTAGATATAGAGATCGATAGATGCTGAAGGGATCGATAGATGCTGAAGGGAACAGAGCGTTCGGTAAATCAGTCAGCAGAACTGACAGCGCCGATCAGAGATACAATAGCGATAGCATATTTGTCTGGTTTGGTAACAGTCTGTCTTTCTTGCTGAATAACAGTAATATTTATATGAACCATCCAGCAGGACCCTGTTACACAACGTGGCTCCCTTGCCATTCCCATGCTTCCTATCAAACATGTCTAAAAGTCTTTATTTCAGCATAATTTTGCTGATATTTTCAACTAACTGAAAATATTTTACCACCTGTGTATAAAAACAGCACTTCTTTTTTTGCTGACCCAATTTTGTGAGCCATCATCATTAAATTCCCACTCTGTATTCAGATTCACAGTTTAATCGCTGTTTGGGGCAGTTTCACTCCCAAATGGTCAACACACGACTCATGAACTTCAGGAGGTACCAGTTGTGTCCCATCCTGCTTTCAAACAGAAATGTAATACTGTCTTAGGCAATCCAATACACACTTTCCCATCAATCTCTGGGGCTTCACCAAGTTTTTCTACTATCTTTAATACCCAGACACATGAATGTGTTTTGCACATGCTGAGGCTACAGAGCAAAGTCCCCAACGTTCGAGGAGAAAGCGATTCCCACCAACCCTTAGCCATGCCAAACATGCGGGTTTCAGCTGGCTCCGGGCTGGAGTGGCACCATCTTTGCCTTTGCAGTTTCCCTGTCAAATGCTGCAAGGAGTTAATTGAGAGAAGCTTTTGGGCAGAATAACATTAGCTGCATTTGGCAGCCTCTCCGCTTCTAAACTGACTAGTTTGGCCAAAAAAGGGGATCAGATATTAAGTTTCATCCTAAATATTAAAAATGAAAGTAAGGGAGCCTTTTTAGATATGGCATTGGTAGTTCTTTGTAATTAACCTAACCTTCTCCCTAGAGAAATCTGGGTTTAATTTAATTTTTAGGGGGATGAGGAGCATTATTTATTGGTTTCTTCCAGGAAGGATGTGGGCGAGCACACCAGGAGCCGTGAAAGGAGTCAGATTGGTTGGGTTTTGGGGTGGGTTTTTTGGAGGGAATAAGGAGGTGGGGGGGTGGTGGTGGGTGGTTGGTTTGTTGGAGTTTTTTCCCCCCTCACTTTGGTTTTGGAGGTTGAAGGGTAGAAAATGGGACAACGGACAGGACAATTTAAAGGCAAAGATAGTGGATGCAGAGCAAACAGGAAGATTTAGAGACCAAAACAAAAGCAGAAGGAGCAGACTTTGAAGGATGCAAGTGATGCCAACAATTAGATATTAATCAGAGCTACATCATCTACAGTAGGCAAAGAAGTTGAACCAGATTCAACCAGGTCCGACATACTAGGGAATACATTAGTGTATATTTTGCACGCAGATCATATATTCCGCTCTGCTGGGGACTGTAGGCCAAACTATACGACTCTGGGCATGGGTTAGAAGGGCTCAAGAGCTCTGAAAATTAAGTCGGGGTTTGGGATTAAACCGCAGAACATGTAAGAGACAGAGTGTACAGGCAGGGTGTGTCTGTGGCTCTTACCATGGTCTTTGCTTTCCAGGATTGTGAGCCTTGTCCCTGGCAGGAGGGCTACAAACTCAAGTTAAGAATGAGATGCTTGCTCTGCACTGTTATCTAACCAGGACTGAAAAGGGCATTGCAAACAGCCCTGAAACATATTTAATTCAGTGTTGGGGAACAAACGTGAGAACACTTTCAAACTTCTATTTCGATATTTTCTTACAAATAAGTATCTGTATTTGTAAGACAGCAAAGGAGAACTACAGAGGGTTTTTGCACCTCCTGCAGTGCAAGATAAGAGCTGAACTGACCAGATGTTTTGCAGGAAACCTCAATTTATTACTTACGCAAACCCTTGCATGAGCCAACCACGATGCCTCAGATTTGTTAAAAGGGCCAGAGCGGGGATCTCTTCCAGTTCACAGGTTTTTATGGATGGTGGAACTGCTCACTTCTTAGCTGCTTCCTACCCGAGCAGGTACCTCACCCATGGGCAAGGCAGGCATCATCCCGGCTCGCCTTGTCAGACCGCTGTATTTATAGAAGACTTGCTCCCAGAGGACGAGCCAAATGGGAAAAGCAAGCTCCCTTTTTTTGCAGGTGCTATAATTGTGCCTGCAAGTGCTGCCACTGCCACTTCTAACTTCTAATTAGACTTACAAATCAAGCACTGGGATGCCAAAATGGTTTCCCAGCCTAGAACAGTAGTTGCACTCGCAGCATTTTTATGCTGAGACCCATTGGGACGGGACCACAGCGAAAAGGCAAGAGGTCTGAGCAGGGCTGCCCGCATGAGCTTTCAGAGGGTCTTGTCCCCACAAGAAATGTGCCTATGGCAAGACATCAGCCCCAAATCCCGACACAGAAGTTGGGGAGTATGACTCCCCTTTCCTTAGGGGAATTCACAGCCCTGGTACAACACAAGTCAGATGATACCGTCCCCAGCTCCAACATTAAAGCTCCCACTTAACCCAGTGACTACTTGGCCTCTACAGAACTGGGCCTGGTGAAAGAGATGCTTGGTTAGAAGGGGAGGGTTTCAAGCAATTCTTCCTCTGGAAGTGAAAATACCCAGGAACAGATTCTTGAAACTAACATGACTTAGCATAAATATTGTTTCCACAGTCCAAGTCTGAAAACATTCAACTTTATACTATTTTTTTACATATGCATATTTATAAAATATTCCTCATTCTCCAGCATCCCACATGACCACCCAATCGCACTGCGATGCACAACCATAGAGTGGTTAGAGATGTCATAAATAAAAAAAAAAAAAAGCCTAGTGAAATCAAAAGGTCACTTGCATAACTGTCAGGGAAAGCAGCGGTGAAATGATTTACAGACACAGGAAATATAATTCGGCAGCAAGGAATTCCTTTGGCAGTTAATAGAATTAATTCAACGCAGCCCATCACGTCTTAGAGAGGGAGCCCTGAGTGAAAAACAACTCTTTAGGAAGAGGCATTCAAGGCCAACCAAGTGACTTGAGTGTGCTTTTAATGGCTAACCAAAACCCTTCGTTTCAGGAATGAGGTGGAGATGTGAGCCCAGAGCCAGGGGATGCCTGCACCGCCTCCCAACCACCCCTCACTGCT
>KL276722.1:65490-84668 GCA_000699545.1 Podiceps cristatus
GAGTACTGGGGGGGTATTTCAAACACAAAAAAAAAAAAAAAAAAAAAAAAAAAAACCCCAAACACCCATACCCCCCAAAAAAAACCCACAGAAACAAACAAAAAAACCCACAAACAACAACAAAAATCACACACGCAAACAACAACCAAAAAACCAACACAAAACAAAAACACACCACAGCTTTCCCCACTGCTTCCCCAGCCTGAGGTCAAGTCATTGCCCTCCTTTGCTGCCCAGGTTTCCCTTCAGCCTCAGTTTCTCACTCCCCAAATAAGAAACAGCCAGTCTTTACGCATTTCACCATGCTAGAGCTCACATTTATGAAGTGCCTCAGCTAAAGGTGTTATTAAAAACGCACGCAGCAGAACACCTCCGTGCAAGTGCACAGGGACATGCATAGACACATGCTTTCTTTCGCAGGGTGGCAACCAGCTATAAGTCCAATTCACAATTACTTTTATGATAGAAACTATTAACAAGAGACAGAAACACCACACATCATATATTTCTGGGCTCTAACCGCATCTAACAAACCGCAAACATCTTTCCTTTAAATATTTCCCGCCTCCAGAAATGGATCTCCTCCTCTGCTCAGTCTTGCACACTTATGTGGTGCCATCCTCTTCAGGCTGCACTGATGAAACAACTATTTTTCAAAACCCCAAGCCCTTGCTTGGGTCTTTAAATCAACAAAGACGCAATCATCACACTGGGCGTCATATTTAAAAATTACACCTGTCTGCTGCAGTAAATCTATGGCATGTTTTTTGATATGATAGATAATACTGTTATTATAGATAATATTATGATAGGTAATATTTCCAAGGCAGAGCCTTTAACCAGAACAAGCAGCTGCTTAGCAAAGCCATTCCTGTTCAGGCATTTGACCATTTGGGATTACAGGTCACATGTTAATGGGAAAAGCATCTTATCCTGGTGGGACCTCACATTTGCTGGCTCGTCACGAGGCCGCCCATCCTCCTAACAGGTTACTGGACAAGACAGAAGTCTTCTCTCCGTGGAGGCTGACTGTTGGATTTGAGATGAGCATCATCAATATGAAAACGAAGCCCACCTCCACAGAGTTGCCGGGTCCCTGCCGCCCACAGGGACAGGCCTTTTTGCTGCAGAAAGGAAGACAAGGATGATATTGCGGACGTGATTTTTGAACATCTCTGGTTAAATGTGCTGCATGCCAATCAAGGAAGTTTGAAACATGCTATAATTACAAAATATATCCCTGCTATATCCTGTAATCACTATTGTTTGTTATAGTAGGTTGAGCTGGGGTAGCTCTTGCAATATGCAATCCGCAACACTTGTACGGGATCATCTTATAACTAGATAAAGAGTGAAGAAGACACAAACCCAAATAAAAAGGTAGAATGTATTAAGAAAATTTTATGCTATCCTCCTCTACGTAGATATATATTTTGATTTTCTTATATTATAGGACTCACTTCACAGTGAATCCAAGCAATATTTACAAAGGGCTGGTGTAATGCTTATTCAGGTGACCAAGCAGTTATGAACATAGGGGAGGAAACAAGAAAGAAAAAAAAAGGGGCAAAAAAAAAAAAAAGCTTTTTAGAAATGAAATAACTGTCCCTATGCTTGCGCACCAGGCTCATGCTCGCTCCCAGCCATTGCCCGAGCAAGCTGTTCTTCAGTGCGAGTTGTCACTCTGGTACTAATAAAATGTGATAGTCTAATTGTATTAGCAATTTCCCATCATATTATATTAATATGCATCATACTAGTATCCATTTTCACTAATGTGACATGAAAGGCAGTAATTTGATTACTTTTCCCTATGATTACGGGGAGGGAGCTTGGCCTTCTGGATGGGCCATGATCCGGGCAGCCAGAGCATCGAGCTCCTGGTCCTGCCTCCATCCCAACACACTGCTTTGCCTTGAGGAGGTCACCTCCCCTTTGGGTACCTCGGTGCCATCCATCCTGGTGTTTTCCTGTATTTTCATATTTTCCAAAACTCCTAACTACCCTCTCCCGTAAAAGTAATGGAAGCTTTCATATAGAGAAGGTCTTAGCTACAGCAGCTGCCCCAGCCCTGACAACATCCATCAGTGGTGCTCTCCCTGCTTGTATGTCACGCTTTTTGTACTACTTCTGTCCTCTTTTGTGGATAAGCCTTTTAGAGCCCTTCTGCTATCACATGACTTCTCCTGTGGTCTTAAAGAGGCAAATACAGATGCTTATAACTCAGAATTGGCTCATGTAATTGCACAATTTGAAGACGGTGATGTTATTCTGCAGATTTCACTTCAATCCCAAGCTCAGTATTTCTTTTCTTGCAGCCTTGAGCAAATACTATAGTACCAATGTGCCGGGACTACAGCTGTAAAATGGGAATAATTTTTTTTTTTCTTTTCGTGCCTTGCAATCTTTTGTAGCAGAGATTGTTATCATGGCTATTTACTGTCACTAACTATCATGGCTATTTACTGTCACTGCAGTCTTGACAGGTCCACAGCATAAATAAGCAAACCAGCATCCTCTCCATACCAGCAGCCTCCAGAAAATACACTGCAAACTCATGATGCAGCCACCATTTCTTTTCCTCATTAAAGAGCTGACGGCATTGGAAATATTTCTGCAGGACCACTCACCAGAGTGGGTAAGGGAGGAGAAGCACCATGGTCCCAGGATGGGCATGCAACCTCAAACTGGAGAGGTGTTAGTTGATCTGGCAACCCACCCACTCCACAGCAAGGACTTCTGTTAAATCATGCAAGTTTGGATAGTCCCGCAACGCTGATTTGCTTCCCTGCCCAGAAGGATAGTCAAAACCCATCCAGCAGCTGCGTTTACTGTAGAACAATAAACCATGGGAGTGCGCCATAAATCCCAGTAATGTGCTCGGAGGAAGGCAGCCGCTCCGAGGTCAGAGTCAGAGCTTCTTGGGAATTTTCACACAAAAGATTTTTCATCAGAAATTGCTGATTCACCGAAACTGAAGCTTTTCCATACAACAAACCAATCTCGCTGAAGCTTTCATTAGGGAAGATCTCCCTGGCCCCAGACAGAATTAATGACCAAGACAAGAAAGGAAGAAGCCTCCTCTGAAACAACCTGCAGCTTTCACCTGGACCATGAGGGATCAGCATCAGCACCATCCTACGCATCCCATCATCCCGTGCACGCCGTGATAAGGCTGTCCCACCGCCTCCCCGGCCGGAGCCTCTGTGCCTCCCATAAGAAATTAAATACCCATTTCTCCTGGGAGAGCGATGCTCGGTACCAGAGGTCTCCATGAGAATGCAGGAGGGTGGGAGCACAGGTTCTTCCCTCCGGTGGCAGTGCTCATCCCCACAAGGTGTTTCATTGCTGATGCCAAGGGAAACAGCCCCAACAAGGGGCACGAAGCCCACCTCTAACACTTGCTCCCTCCGCTTCTGGTTTTGCCACCCCCATCCCTCTGCCCCTCTCCAGCCCTTTTGCTGCCATCTTCTACCTCCCAGGCAAAAAGAATAACGACAGCGAAGACCCCAAAGACACAAGCTGGAGGCACAGCTGTAAATCCCGCTCGGCTCCAGGTCCCTGGGGATGCAGCACTCTGTGAGAGGGGATGCAGGGCTCTGGCAGGCCAGATATACGAGCTGGGGGCGGGGGGGGGAGCGGAACCAGCATATTTATCTCCATCTTTCAAGCTTAGCCAAAACTCCCTTCAGGTTCAGAAAAGTTCACTTTGAGCCTCTGTAATGCGGGATGAGTAACACTTGAGCCCAGAACCAGCCCTGTGAGGCAGCAGCACAGACGAGCACCGGTTCTCTGGAGCATCCCTGCCAGGCTCAGCCATACCTCAGTGTTGCCATGGCTGTCCTGGTAGATGCAGAAGGGGTTAACAGTCCGGCCTTCCAAAACAGCAATGGTTATTTTTAACATCTGAGGGGAAGGAACCCAGACCTCCAGAGTTTTCAGTAGTTTCCTTCTTTCATTCTCAGCAAAAATGTTCCCAAAACTGAAGCACCTGGTCTCAAATACCTGCTCACATACGGCCCGGTGGGCACATGTCCCCTGCGCATGGTGCCCAGACTGGGGCTACAAGCCCTCCATGGGCTGTCCTTACTTTTTGTTTGCAGTTAAAAAGCAGAAACCCCCCCAAACGCCCCAGGATGTCCCTGCAGCCCTTCTGGCACACGCAGGCACAGCAAGTACCGCATGTCCCGGGAAGCTGCCTCCTCACAGGAGATTTACAGCCCGATTGGCACTCCAGCTTCCTGAGTGGGTGCAGAAAGAAATAAATAGGCTTGGTGGTGGTAAAAGTGATCAGATGAATTCTGCAGATCTACCTGAAGGACTGGGAGAAAATACAAATGAGGAGAGCAAGAAACAAGCTTCACCAGATACTTTCATATGAAGCCAAGTGCATTTCCAGGTGTGATGCAAAGCAATACCACAATACCCGTCAGCATCCAGACGGTTTCCAAGTGCTTGACCACATCCAGAAACACAACCAAGCAGTAAGCCATTGTATCGATACAGAAACAACCCATTTTGTTTAACACAAACGTTTTCCCTGCCTTTTTCCTTTGAAAAATTCTAAGCCCCACCAGCAATGGGCGCATGAAGGTCGGTCCCCAAGCAGGGGTAGGTTTCAGGTCCCAGCGCCTAGTCATGCCCAAAGGAGAGGGGAAAGCAGCGGTGGAGCCAAGCACCTCTCCCGGCTCCCGACGGGCTATTGGGTGCTGCTGGAATAAATCAAAAGCAGTTATGGGAAATGTAAAATTATCATTTGGAAATCACACTCTCTGAATAATTCAGTCATTGACTTTCACATCAAACAACCATTCCAGCCACCCACACACGCAGTTCAGTCTCCTGCTTAGTTTTAAACTCTCTTTAATTATCAGCATTAACCTATTGCATTACTATTTCATCCTTATTTCATGCCGGGGGAGGGATCAGCAGTTTGATAAAGCACAACGAATTGGAAGACTTTGAGCTGTCCTTCTGCTCCTCCCGCCCAACTTTGCAGGGCTGCCTCGGCCCCGGGCGAGAGCAAGGACACCCCAGTTTCAAGCGTATCTCCAAGCATCCCTCAAAACCTTTTACCAGGGAGTAGCACACCTGTCCCCAACCCCATCCCACACCTCAGTACCCAGCACGGTGCAGCTTGGCAGGAGACGAAGCCTCCACATCTCCCCTAGTCCTAAACTAGGAGCTTCTCCAAATTACACACGGTTCTCTTCATACCTGTCTGTCATCCCAGGATGCACAAGCTTCCCTTTCTAGGCTGTTTTTCAGGAAAGCTTCCTCATTAAGGAGGAAGCCAGACCAGCCTCGCGTAATCACCTTCTCTCAGGGTGTTAATCACATCCAACAAGCAGGACCCCACCACATACCTGCCTTGATTAGGATCCCCCATCGAACTCCCCAAACAGGCCAGAAGTTTAAAGAATAGATCCAGAGCAGAAGTTTACCCGCTTTTCTTTTAAGTTCTAATTCGCCCTGCATTTTGATAACATGTTTAAGTTAGTTTCACATTTTATTTGTCTACTGAGCTCCCTAAGTTAGGGAAATTAGTATTGTGCATGTGGTTTGATTTAATTAGTAATTGGGGAAATAGGTCTGGCATGTTTCATGGAGGCTTGGGGAAATTGTCAATTAGCATTGTGTTAATTGGTGTCTGCTGTCCTTGCTTTTTAGTTTTTAACCCCTTTTACCTTGTTCCCACTTTCGGTATGTAAAAAATCTGGCTGCTTATTATTCTTTAAGTAAAGGATTAATTGCTTGAATTCCTGCCTGTGCTGGGTGTCCTTTTTCCCCTCACGTGGTGGGATTTGTGTGTGTCCTCCAGGCACTGGTTTCAGAGACTGTGATGGAGTTATCCCCCCCTCCCCGACCCGCCATCACCCTGCCCCGGGCCAGGGCTGGGGTGTCTCCCCCGCTGCCAGTACCAGCCTGCCTGCTCCAAACCCAGCTTTTCCTCCCGGCGCTTACTAGCCTTTTCCTTCTCTCACCCATGCTGTTAATCACTCACTAGAACAAGCACCAAAATCCCTTACAATTTACCGAACAAAAATTTGAATAAAGGAAGGATGACTGAAAAAGGGTAAATTTGCCACAAAATTACAAAAAGTGAACTTTGCCACAAAAGACATCGGCCAACAAAAGTGAAGGATATTCACTTTAAAAGTCAAGCTGGGCTCTTTAATTTGCCGTACTGTATGTCCAGCAATAAACCATAGTTTTGCATCTCTGCCTGGTAGGAATAATTAATTAATTGTTATTAAAAACTGCGGTCCTGATCCTGCAGGCAGACACACGTACACTTAGCTTTAGGACATCCACGCACGCGAGGTTAAGACACTGGCAATCACTTCTAGGGCGATGCTTCCAGAGCCTGAGAGCATTTTAAACAAAGGCATATTCCCAGCCCACGCGGAGCATCCCGGCAGAGGAGCATCCCGGAGGACAGCAAGATTTGTGAGGGCACGAGGCAGCGCCGAGCACAAACATTTCATTGCAACACCTTTGCCGGAGCCTCCCCATCCACAAACAATTTGAAACCCCACCATCCCAGACCGGACCCCCATAGCCACCTCCTTAGGTCTGGCTTTGGGGAGAGCCACCAGCGATGCCCAGGGAGGGATGCTCCCGAGCGCAGGGGAGGATGTTTATGCACGAGCTTGGCAGCGAGCCAGGTAGAGCGAGCAGGTCTAGAAATTATTCAGAGCGCAATTAAAACACATCTTTCCAAGCAGACACATTTGTATGGAAAACTGCAGAGGAAACTCCTCCTTCGGTCCTCAGTCTGGAGGGAAGGGCTGCACAGGAGCGGGTGCAGGATAACCAGGTTAGATGAGCACAACTGCCTTAAAATCCACACGGTATTTCCAAAGCTGGGGCAGAAGGAACACAGTCTGAGGCTTTACTTTTTTTTTTTTCCCCCCCTCTCGTGATTTCCAGCCAGTCCTGCCCCTGCCTGCAGCGGGGATTGTGGTTCACCTTCACAATACACCTCTTTATTGTCCTCAAAGACTGCCGTAGGCTTTTGTCATACCAGGATAACCCAGGAGAAGCTGAGGCTGAAGATATTTGGTGACTACAAGCATAGAGAAAGGTACAGCAAACACCAACCTGGATCTAAGCCAGCTGCCAGAGCAAATTAAGGCAGAAGAAAAAGCTTAGCACCACGTTTTGTCCCAGGGTATGCTGCCAAAGCCACCAAGAGGCACAGCACCCCATGCCATGTCACCAAGCGTGACAGTTTATTGACAGACAACTAGAAGTACGACAGCTTTTAATCACTTCATCCCCTTAGAAATAGAAAATAAAGACCCCACTCACCTTGTCCCCTTGATGGGGTCCTAGTCCTTGCTCTGACAGGGTAGGCACCCGGTAGCTGGGGAGGCACGGGGAAGATGACCCAATCTTGGAGCAGGTAGTTGGGATCTGGTGCTGCCCACACCAACGCGGACCGGGAAAGGTGATTGAATCCTGTGAGGTGCAGTCAACCAACGACCAACAGCAGGACTCAACTCCAAGCAAAAATCTGCAGAAATAGAGTGTGCGTCAACCACTAGTGAAAGATGTTTTCTCAGGGAGCTCCAAAGCCAGACAATGATCCACCTGAGGAGCGTAACACAGGAGCTGAAGGAGTCAACTCCTTATTTGAGGGGGTAATTGCAACAACCTGTGAGGAGGTTACAGGGGTTTTAAATGATATTTGCATAGAATTAGAAAGTAATAATTAAAGTAGTGAATAATCTGAAAGACACTATACTAATACTGGCTTCACAATAATTATCTCACCAGAATTTCAGAGGCAGAATTATTTTCTATTGGATTTACAATTAATTTCATAAAAATAACAAATCCTCCCTGAGACTACAGTACTCTAATGATAGCACTTGGAAGTGCCACACAGTCATTAACCAGTTGATCTTCATAACGCTACTGTCAGGTAGGGAAGCATCGTTATCTCCGTTTGGGAAGCACGTAGACAAGGGAGTCGAGCCCCACTTTCAACCAAAGCTGAGCAAACTTGTCCTAGTCATCTCACAGAGCTGTTAATCACCTGGAGTACCCAGGATACACACATTTTCTGCAGTGCCTTCTTCAAGACCACATCAGGTCCTTGGCAAAGCAGGAATTAAAGTTCATGTAGAAGTCACGGCCATCAGTCCTCTGTCTTCAGGCGCATCTACCATAGCATCTCCGTCCAGGCACAACCACTGTCAGCCATCCATCTCTGACAGTGACGGGGGGAAATGGGTCTTACTCAGAAATAGAGGGTCAGGAAGAAACAACACCTCATGGGGATGGGAGAACAGCCATGGAGGACAACCACGGACAGGAGGATGAACTCCAGCTTCTTACAGGTTTCTCTCAACCAGGTCTTCAAACAAAAGGGGAGTCTTTCTTCCTACCATCTCAGAGCAATATTTCTGAAATTAAAGCATCCCTCTCCACACCAGCATACAGGGCTGTAGCTGTTAGGGAGAATCTGACGATACCCGTAATGTCCTGTGCACTCCCAAAGCATTACCCCTTCGGTTATTCTTGGGTAGTGGCAGGGGTTTAGAAAGCCGAGCTGTCGGAGGGGATCACGGATGTGCTCAGATATGTATTAATTAGAATTCCTGCACAGTTTTCTTCTGTTAATTATAGCTTAATTTGATTGCTTAATAGCTCTGGTTTTCGTAATGTTTAGCACCTGTTGTAAATTGCACAAGATAAATTGTCTTCTACCATCTACTCTGTTTACTCCTAAAATTTTGCATTTCCCTTTCAGCTCCCAGCTTTGATTTGAGCCATCGGCTTTTCTCATCTTTGGCATTTTCACCAAAGAAATCCCCTCCCCCCCGCCCCGGGATTGAGTTATTTAACCAATGAAGTGGGTTTCAGATAAATACTTTCTTAAAAGCTACAATTTTTAAAAAATCATAGTGGGTAAAGAGGAATATCCGCATACTGTGAAGTGTGCAAACGTTTACCCATGGTATTATACAGACTTTCATTCACAGGTCATCCTTTTTCCTCCTTGTTTTTTCCTTCTTTTCCAAGGCGAGGAAGAGGGGGGCAGTTCATCCTTCTCTTACAGGGTTATTAGACAGAAGTGGAGGCCCTGCATCATTAATTGATTTCTTCTATACATTGTACTATGATACAATTTTTCAAGGCTGTGCATAATTGTGTTCCCTGTGCCACTGCTCTATGTTCTGTCCTTGTCATATTGTCATTGAAGGCTGATTCCACCCTCTGTAATTGGAGATGTTCTACTTTTGGACAAAGGTGTGGGGGCAGCTCAGGGGAACAGCACTGACATTTACTTCATCAATTTATTTTTATTGTTCCTACATTTATTGCAGCTATAACAGCCCTTTAATAGTTATATCTCCTCCCTGTAGGGTATTCTGGTATTTGAAATTTTTTTAACTCATTTGTTCTCATAGATAACAGTAAAGTGCATTTCACGCTAACCTTTAGGTTTCAATCTTCTCTCTTTCTTTGGCTCCGAAGCAGTTGCAGCTTTAAACTTTTACTGCATTGTCAGTCTAAAGGCCACCACCACCGAGTCCATTCTAGCACTGGAGTAACCACAAATTAGTGGTCCTGAAAATTTCAGGGAGGCGAGTCCTAAACCCAGAGTGCAGCTATTATCATAATTCAAAATTGGCCGTCCTTTTAATAGAGGGGGAGAAAAATACAGTAAATACTAGCATTGAGTCTCCTTTTACAGTCTTCGGTCAAACAAGGGGTAATAATTGCATCTTTACGACTGGCAACGTAACTGACTCCACCACCTCCGAGCTCGTGCCCTTCCGTACCTCAGAGGCAGTAAATGTTTAGACAGAACTGTGCCTCTGTCCTCAGGTTTCCCATTGTCCCCTTCCCAGATGGACCTCTTCCTCTCTCTAGTGTTTTATCACACTTGCTGGTCAAGCTACATCTTAATAACAACACAGAAGATAATTTATTCTAATAATTTACTCACAGGTGGGTTCCGGCAGGAAATTGTCACTATTCAGAGATAGCCAACCTAAACTTCCAAATAAGAGCTCTCCAACAAATACTCTGGATCCCAGGTGGGACCTGACCCTGGGCACCGGTTTCCCAGACCAAGGTTCCACAGCATCACCCAGGACAAGCCAACACGTACAGCAGCCAAGGACAAGCGGTGCCACCAGGTTGCCTCCAGCTCACAAGGTCTTCAGACATCAACAAAAACCCTGCTGCTACAAGAGTTATGCTCCACAGAGAGAAGAGTTTTGCAAAAGAGAAGAAACCTGCAGAAGCCATGAGGTTCACGTCGGCAAAGGATCTTCCCACACCCAACCATGTGTGAGCACCTGGTCCAGAAGGACATGCATCTAGGAAGAAAATGCACTTTTCCGCAAACGCTGAAACAAAACCTATGCTGGCACCGTAAGAAAAGCCCATTGTTTGTCCCTTTTTTTTTTTTTTAATGGCAGCTCTTAGCAAAACCATTTCTAACCTCACCTCCCTGGCTCCACCTTATTATTGCACAGAGATGCTCTTTTTCCTCAAAGCCTCTTCTCTTAAAGGCACTGCCAAGAAACAGCTTAATTAAAGCAAATGGAGACATTTAAAGTGAGAACAAATTAGGCCAGAGAGATAAACTGGAAATGAGATAATAAAGGATAAGGAACAAGGACTTAAACCAGTGGAAAAGCCAATGTTTTTTAATGGAGAGGTATGACTTTCTGCCAAAAGTACCCAAAGTAACCTTTAAGTAGTGTGTTGTGCACTTTGTGGAGTATCTACCCATGGCTGCACCTGTTCATAAGGCAGCAGACACCTGGATATTTTAGCGTAGTAGTAGCAGTACTAGTAGTGCTTTCTAGAGCACTGATAGTGTGAAAGCCCAAAGGACCGTCCCTGGATCCGCCTTTCTGCGAAGGGTCTGACCCTGCCACCCCCTCCCTAGGGCCGTGGGCCACGGCAGTGTCAGTACGCAGGACCCATAGGAGATAGCCAGTGCCTCTGGGGCTGGGCAATGAGTTGGCTTCAAAAGACTTTGAAGGAATCCCAACAAGTTGCTTGCTGAAAAAATTCAAGCAGACATGCCTGGTCAAAACCAGGGACGCTGCTCTCCCGGTTACACCCACTGAAATCAGGAGTCACTCCTCTGAACTCAGTGACATTATTGCACCAGTACAGAATCGGTGGGAATTAATTAAAAAAGGAAAGGTCATCAGAATTTATTGCCTCCCTGACATGGATAAACACAACAAGGCCCACCAGAAGCAATAGGATTAATTACCTGGGTCAGCATTTAACCCCAGAATAACCCAAGAATACAGCTCTTAGCTTTCCAGGGCTGATTTTTCAAAGCAGTTTTAATCTGATCTCCAACTTTTTACATCCTTATCGTGCATGTGCTGAGTTGGATTCATGCACCCAAATGTGAGATGTTGCAGCCCAGAGCAGCTCTCTGGGGGTGAGAGCACAGTACTGCTCTTGCCAGTCTTGATAACATAATAAATGTATTTGAGAGATTGCAATTTTTTCCTTTAGTAAATCAAAAATACTCATCTAGAAGAAATATTTTTAAATAAATGTTCAGGTCTTCAGCCCCATCCTTCTCCTATGTTTAAATTTTGAGAAAAGCTTTCAGTCATACATGAAGGTGGCAACCCTACAGGCTCCCCACCCAAAGCACCCTGGGAATGGTACGGTGCTCCCCCAGGTGGGCCACCACCTGCACGAGTTGGACAAAGAGCTTCGCAGTCCGGCTTCTCTCACTATAATTAAAAATAACCAAGGCTGCTAGGAACAAGTGTAATTTAAAGCACAGTTTCAGTGTTATTGGTGGAAGCAATATTTGTGTGTTTGCTTCTCAGGAACCCAAGTAACACTTATTTACAAAATAAACCCAAGGGAGTGGGACAAGAAGGAGGAAGGAGTGTGAGGCTCACAATTTTTAAACTTTGTGTCATCTGAATACTTCCAGGAAGTTATTAAAAAAACAATTTCATATGAAAAGCGAAGGAGATTTTCCAAAAGCTTCTGAGAAACAGAGAAGGGGAGGAAAAAAAAAAAAAACATACCACCAAACCTACATTAAAATGCTACCATTGCAAAAGTTTGTATTTTCAATTAACTCAAAGCAATTTTTCAAATATTTAGTTTGAGAATTAGCATGTTTTGATTTTGTTGATGACATGCTTGTGCACAACTTCTAGCAACTTTTTTTTTTTTTTTAAACAAATTATTTTCTGAATTCAGGCAAATCCTGCTGCATACTCGAGCAAAACAAGCATTTGCTGCTGTAATTTGCAGGCAACGGGACCTCACAGTCATTTGCTGCAGAAGGTGACGTGGAGCGAGAGTACGTTTCCAGCGCGGTTCATTTACTTTACGTGCATGGTGTGCCACATACACATCGTCCCTTCGCCAACGTGATGCGCGGGAAATCCTCTCATTCAAGCATTAAGCCAAAACCTCCATTGTCCAGCCTCCGGGGAGCAACTCTGACCCCAGGATTGACTCTAATCCACGCGATTAAGGCAGGGAACAAACTCTCCTGCTGCTCTTGAAAGCTCTCCCCAAAAGAAGTGGCGCTTATTGTAAAGCCAACAACAATGCGGGGTGTCTTCAAAGACTGGCAAGCGGTCACGCACAAAGGAAAAATAATCACCCGAGTGTATGTGCCCATGCCCCCCAGCACCCCCGCCCCGGCCCGACCACATAGCCCAGCTTTCCAGGCAAACTCACGGTGCAAAGCCAGCCACGATGCAATGCCGTGGCCCCATGGTTTCTTAATTAATCCTTGATCTCAGATACATCATGTCCCTGCCACGGCTTCTGCATTGCCACTTGCAATCCCTTTAACATTCACAAACAATAATACTAGGGACAATATTAACCCAAATAGGCAATTATAATATCTGAGCATCTGCCACATCTTTATCCTGAAATGGGAATACCATCACATTTAAAAAAAAAAAAAAAAAAAATCACCTGATCTGTCAGCCCATGGTTTTACATCCAACTGCCACACGTGGCCACAGGCGCAGTGAGGAGCAGAGATGTCACACAAGTAGGGGTACAGGGGTGTAGTTCCTGCTTCAGTTTAACAAAGACAAAAGCCAAGCCTTAGAGCAAGTATTTGCAAGACATGTTAAGCAGTGCCACAGCATAGTTCATTCCCGTGTCCGAGCAGACCAGCCCAGCTGAAATGGAAAATCGATACTCAAAAAACAGAGACAGGGGCTTTTCCCCATTAATTTACATTTTTGCAATGCTTCAGGACCATCACACAGAGGATCAAAGGCAAGAGGGCGAAAATACCCCAAGCTTTGATGCTCTTTGGGTGCTTTGCTTCGACCAGAGTCTGGAGTATAACAGGAATATTTCACAAAAGGAAGATCAGTTTTATACCTATAAAAACCGATAGAATGATTCAAACATCAGGAATAAAAAGTCTTGTTTTAGGAGCTCTCTCTGGGGTTGGGTTTTTGGATTTGAGGTATCATTAACTCTTACAGTTCCCATTTCTAGCTGTACTCCACAGCCAGAAGAGCCAAAAAGTTTTGTCTCCCACAAAAAGTTTTGGTTTATTTTCCTTGGGGGTTGTTCTAAATATACCGCAGGCTGTTTCTCTTGAACATCCCTGTTTCCTGAGTGTCATGGTTTAACCCCAAACGACAACTAAGTACCATGCAGCTGCTTGCTCGCTGGTCCCTGCCACCAGTGGAATGGGGAGGAGAATACAAAAAAAAGGTTAAACTCATGGGTTGAGACTAAGATAGTTTAGTAGAACCGCAAAGGAAGAAAGAGATAATAATTTAAAAATATACACAACAAGCGATGCACAATGCAATTGCTCACCACCCTGCTGACCGCTGCTTAGTCTGTCCCCGAGCAGCGATCGCGCCAGCCTGGCCAGCTCCCCCCAGATTATATATTTGAGTATGATGTCACATAATATGGAATATCCCTGTTCGGGTCAGCTGTCCTGGCTGTGCCCCCTCCCAGGTTCTTGTGCACCTCCCTGCTGGCAGAGTACAGGAAGCTGAAAACTCCTTGACCTAATATAAGCACTGCTTAGCATTAACTAAAACATCAGTGTGTTATCAACATTGTTCTCATACTAAATCCACACAGAGCACTATACCAGCTACTAAGGAAAAAATTATCCCTATCCCAGCCAAAACCAGGACATTGAGAAAGGTGACAAAATTCTGATAGCTGAAGAAAGTGAAAGCAAAGGCAAGAGGTCACAGAGGCTGTAACAAGGGAAAATGGCAATTATAACCATATTGAATCGTGCTAATCACCCTACATTTAAGGCTATGTCATAGTTCCCATTAGGATCCTCCCAGTGTTTCAATTCCACAGGATTTACAACTAAACCCCCCAAAAAAATTGCTGTCATTCTACATTTGCCCTCTGCTCACAGGTAGGTTTGCTTTCACACTTGTAAAATTGACACCAATTTTGAGCTTTTGTTAATTATTTGTATGAAATCTGAAAATCAATACCAAAAGTTAAAGCGAGACAGGTTTGCATCAGGTCAAATGCTGATCGGCTTTTCTAAAAAAGAAATTTTCCAAACTGGTGGATTTTAATGCCGAGGCTCTTCTTGAGTAGACTGAGAGCAATGACTGATTTAAAACTACAGTTACAGCACCAAGACACTTTGATGCTTGACTGACCCAAAGCTTCGCACCTTGGAGGGGCAGCACTCCTGCCCTCCAAACGTGAATTTCTATTTAGCAGGCTCCACCGGGGAGGCACTAGGTACTTCTGAGTTTGCATCTCCCCTCCTTAAGTCATCCCCACCATCACTTCTCTTGAGAAGACATTCTCCTTAAGGCCAAATTTCTCCTTAGCATACCCTTCTACCGAAGCCAGTTGCACCAGAGAAGAATTTAGCCTTTTGGTTAGAAATCGGTTATACACATTTCTGCAGCTTGGGTCATTTCTGTGTCTAAGGTTTTTTTTCTCATTGCTACCTCCCGTTTCCCTATTTTGTGGGTTAGCACTAGTTGTTTTTGACTTTGCAGACTTTGTTCCCCCTGTCTTTTTAACTTAGTTTCCTGTTTATCAGAAGTGATGCTTAATTTCACTTTTGCTAACCAAAAAAAAAAAAAAACCTGATTAGTTCACCTGTAAAAGTGACTGTCACAAAGGTTACTGTCCCACCATGCAGTGTTGTGAAGCTGAATTAATGCTTGCACAGTGCTTTGAAGGTGACAAATCCCACAATTAGTTGTGGGGGGATTTTTTTTAGTTTTTCAACTTTTAAGTCTTGTAACATTATTGCTCAGAACGGTACTTGGCAGGAAATAGCAGCTCAGGCTAGGAAAGCAAATGCTGTGGATTAGCGCATGGTCCCCATTTCTGCAGGTTGGTTCCTCATCCCCTCCAACGTGCTCCTGCCAGATCCGCTTTCTTGGAGAACTGAGCCTCCAGAGCAAAACTTGCAGAGATCACTCCAAGCATGGACCAAACCCTTAATCCATGCCAGGGATAATTGAACCCATCAGCAAAGTGGGATTTAAGGAGTTATCCTCAATGCCAGCAACTGCTGAGTTTCTCCGTGGAGGAGGCACAGCCGCCACAGCACGGATTTGGGGCACGTACTGTTCAGGAATGTCTTAGACTCATCTTTCCCTTTCGCTGCGTGCTCCTTTGTGCTTTTTGTAATTTATAATTTATTAAAGATGTTACTTGACAGGGCTCTTGCTATGCCTAGCTGGAACCTCCTCTAAAGTGCTTCCCAGTAGGCTCTGTATAACTCCCCTTTGATTACCATGCGATTAGTTTGTTCAGCTGATGGCCTTTCTTCTCCAAGATCCTCATTGTGTCTCCTGCCTCCTATGCAGTTCTTAAGAATTTAAATGAGCCGTTTTATTTCTTTCTACAAGCGAAGAGCGACAAACCCAGCCCCACCCTTCTGCTTTCACTTTTAGTGTGCCTAATAAAAGTAGTGTGAGGGTTGGGTGTTGGTTTGTTGTTTTTTCTTTTCCGGGGCTCGTGGCTAATGGAGAATTTTATGTTGTTTCTGACATTGTTTGTGGTGCCTCCCACCAGACTACATGCTCCTGAGGATTGAAAGACAGTGGCATAAATGTCAGGGAAATGCCTCTGCTGTGTCAGGTCTAATTAGACATTGGTACTTGTGGGACAAACACCTTCCTCATAAAATCCAAAGCTCAGCCTCATTTAGCACATGCTCAGAGACTTGCGGGAGGCGGCATCATAAGCAGCACACAGACCTATCCAAATCTGATGCGATTTCTTCCAACATTTTAGTTCAGCCCCCACACCACACACCTCCATCCCCACTCCTGCCCCAAAAGACTTCCAACACGTGAAATAAAGATGCCTTGCCTTTGCTGGGCTTTACCCAATTGATGTCCAGAAACACAGAAAATCCTCAGCTTGAAGCTCAAGACACCAAATTAAAAAAACAACGAGCACAGTTGGTCCATTAACATCTGCACCGGAGGCCCCAGTTTTGGGGCACAGGACAGGGTGGTTCCCCTCTTGCCATGCTGGACAGACCCACCCGCTGCTTGTCTAACAACCCACCCTGTGGAGGATGTTCCTGCAAATGGGGACCTTGGGGCTTACCATTGGGTGCCCCTCTGACACCTTTTCTTCTCCACTCACGCTTTCCCCTCAAGTCAAGAGGTTTTCCTCCACATTTCCAGTTGAGGTGGACGCAGGCAGCCCAAGAATAACCTGGCTGTTACCACTCAATCTGAAGTCTCTAGTGCCTTTATAGACTTGGCAGGCTCATCCTCGGTCCTCTTACAGCACTATGCGACTCTGACAAGTCTGATGCCAACAAGAATTTAAACGAACTGCAGACAGATCAACTGCCTGAGACCTCACTTGGGTCTGAAGACAGCAGGTTAGAGGCGAGACATCTTGCCCAAGCACCGCAACCATCTCTGCTGCTCCAGCATGCTTACGGCAAACCGTGAAGACCATCCTACGGACAAGTAGGCCCTTGCAAGAGAGCTCCCACATGCTGTCCAGGGAGTCTCAGCAGGGTGCACAACTGCTCTACAGCATGGGCTTTGCTGAGTACCTCCCGCTATGATCTAACTGCTCTGGCCGCCGCTGTGCAAACATCTAATATTCTTCAGGACAAAAGGCGGGAGAAGCATGCATACACATGTTCACATGCGTCTGTGCGTGCGCATGCACACACAGAGGAAATAGAGTCGTGAGCTGAAAAAAAATGAACTCTCAACAAAAATAGTCTCATCTTGTCTAAGTTTTAACTTCCCCTCCTTTGTCCACCCAAATCTGAGAGAGCAGCTCCCTCTGTGGGTTTTCCTTCTCGGCTGTTTGTTTGCTGGCTGAGGGTGTATCTTGGGAAGCAGAGGGGGCACCTGGCTGGCACCGGGGATCACTGTCACTGCTCCCTCGCAAGGCGGGGAGGAAGCTGAAGAGCACCACCACCAAAGTCAAAAAGGTTTGTGTTCCCCTGCCCCTCAGCTGAGGATAAAATCCAAGAAACCTCTGTACTTTCTGGATCCTTATTTGTACAGACAATTCATTCAGTGGCACCCAAATGCTCACGAGTGTGAGACTCAACCACCTGTGTGAATAAACCTCATGCTCTTAACAAGCAAGAGTGAGGCACTCCCGAGTTAGACCATTGCTGAGCAAACAGAAACAAGCAGTAAAATGAACTGATACAGCAGCAGAATCACTGGGCTTTCTGCTGCGTGTATGTTTGTACATCAACAGGACTCTTGCCTGGTAGAGAGTAGCATTTAGTGAAAGAACTTATCACTCAGGTGATTATATGGAAAAAAATAGCAGCAATGCAGTATCTCTCTACCATGCCGAATAGAAGAATAAGAGTCAAACATATATGTCCAATAAGCCATGAAACCCCTGCCTCAGTAAAAATGACATTCTGACCTTTAGGTCAGATTAAAACAGTCAAAGCCCATGGTCCATTCCTTAGAAGAATGACTTCTGAGGACATGGGAGAACGAAGTAAGCACGACTGCCCTCAGCACCATCAACAGGTCTACACTCCAGATGCCGTCTTAGAAAGTAGAAACCCGGAGCCGCAGCCAGGCGATCGGTAGAGACGGTGTGCATATGAAAGATCCCATGTGACGTTTCATAAGAGATGTGGTCTTAATCGTGGCATCCCGGCCAGATTCCCGGATAATCCCATGCTGCCCACATAAAATGTCCTCTGCTATTTTGACTGCATGTACCCCCTCTGCTTCCTGGCCAAGAGAACGAGTCTTGCACTCTCCACCTGAAATCCCAAATCCATTTCCTTCAACCTACTGCTGCAGGGGAGCTTGCACCCCAACGTGGGCTTTGCAGTCACCTTCTACCGCTCCAGCAGACCCAGAGCCCCAAACCAGGCAGGGCAGCGGTACTGCTCAGTGCCGGGCAGGCACTGCTTTGCAGCTGTATTGCTGCAACAGGCAAAGACATTACTGTTCCCAGGTTGCGCAAGATGCTTTAGGATCCCTAGATGTGAGCGCTGGGGATTAAAATGTAAATCTGCTCATACGCTGCCCGTTAAAAGCTCAGATGGCTATGATAAGGAAAAGCAGAGAAGCCTGCCACAGGGCCAAAACCTGAAGTGGTTTAAAACTTGGGGGGGTTGGTGTGGAGAAAGAAAAAAAAAAAAAAAAAAGATGTATATCCAAAGGCCAAGGGCCGGGATCACTTCTGCGCTTTGAAATTTTTAACAAAAATCCACAGTTCCCTTTCCTGCTCCGAGTACGTTGAATTACCAGACTCAGGCCACCCCAATCCCACAATAGGCCACGCATTTCCAGCTTCCCCTCTTCTCCCTGCTTTTGGTCGATAATCCAAGATGCTCGCACATTACTCTAAACTCCATGCCACAAAGTACGTGTGTGTCAAGGGAGGGGCTGGTATGACATTCCCAGCCTAACGCAGGAGGATGTACATCCACGGCTCCCCGATGACTGAGATGAGAACATACCCCGGGGGAGTTTGCAATGGATATGAGCAATACCGAGACAAAGAGGTGCAGTTGTGGGAGGGTGCCTCACACCAAGGAGAGCTGTCAAAAATGGATGTGAGTATTAAAATGGCAATCTTATTAGCTCATCTGCCCCAAATGGAGAGGGCTTCTCACATCCCTCATTTTGAGCCTGCGCCACCAGGTCCAGATAAGCTCTCACCTTCTTATTTTCAGTTCTGTTAAAAAAAAAAAAAAG
>JMFS01087301.1:0-18947 GCA_000699545.1 Podiceps cristatus
AAAATATTGGGGGACACCCCCCTCCCCCTCCTACCCCCCATCCTTTTTATTTTGTGTTTTCATAAAAGTTATTTCATGCATTCTTCTAGCCAGCATGTATACCCCCATTCCTTTAACTATTTTGCCTTAGATAAAGGTAAACTCACAAATATTATAGTTTTATTGGGGAACGAGGGTAGGATTTGTTGTTGTTGTTTTCTTTTTGGGGGAAGAAAACTCCAATAGTTGAATCAAGGTCATGTATGCTAGGTGCTTTTGCTCTTCACCTAACTAAGCACCCAAATACCTTTCTGACTGTACTTAGTTGTTGCTGATAGGTTCTCAAAGAACAAGAAAAAATCCTTGAAGATGCATCTCCCAGAATCACGTTGTGTTTGGACAACAACACTGTACCTGGCAGAATTACACTGGCTGTAGTCTTGTTGCCCTTCTGCATAACCTTGCAGGTCACCTCTGCATCTGGTTCCACTCCAAACACCTTCATGGTACTATACATCTCAGATGTGACAAGAGGTGCCTTCAGATCATATACAATGTCACTCTTGGGCACATCAAGGCTGATGTACTTAGGGTAGAAAGTCCTTGCCAAACAAGCTATGTTCCGTTTGTTATCATATTGTTTGGGTTCCTTTGATTTAAGCACAATGACTTCTGGGGCAGATTCTTCTTGACTCTCTGAAAAAGAAACATTATTTTGGGATTAATTTATTTTCTGCATACTTTTCTTATAGCTAAATCATCTATAGTTCAGCTATAGTTCAGCCATGTCTGAACACATATATACATATATATACACATATATATTAATTCTATGTTAACTCACTTCATACTAATTCCTTGACATGAGGAAGGGAACTTTTAAGAATACAACACAAATGATCATACTAGTTTTAAATTCATGGCAATTTAGATACTAAAAAGAACATTTACTTCAAGAGTAGCCTTACATGCTTGTAACATGATACCTATTAAAACTTTTTTTTTTTTTTTTTTTTTTAAATTAATCAGAAGTCCTTTACCTGATGAGGCTAAAAGTCTTAACCATAGTGCATAGGGAGAGAAGACTGTTAGTCCACTCTACAATGTTGTTCCAATGAGTCGGATTACTTGCAGATGCAAAATAATGTTGCTAAAATGGAAGGTGGGGTTAAATCTTTCATTAACAAATGTTTAGTGAGGTTTTCTTTCCAAATGCTATTCTTTGAAAGTTTCTGTAATATTTCTATGTGGAACTTGACTCACGCATGTAAGCCTCTCAAGTTAACAAGTGAATAGTGTTATCTTAGTACTGGAGAGGTTTCCAAGTCATGAGACCATCTTGCTGCATAATGCTAAGCCATCCTAAAGAACAACACTGGGGTGTCTAACAGAGGAGTTTAATGCCGTTCCAGATACAACATTTATTATGTCTTTTCTTTGTCTGTCCCTTCAGAAAGAAACAGATCCCTCATAGACCCTTAGTGCATCTTTGTTCTGTGTATGTGTGTAGGGCACGGTTATATTTGTATTGCACACAAAAAGCAGTTAATGTGCTCATTCAACCATACTTCTTTTTCCTCTTAATCTTACAAAATCACAGAATTTGCTATATATTCCAACTTCTTGTGGATCTTTGCTTCTTCCAATGAGAAGTATACAGGGAATGAACCAAATAATTCCTCTTACTGAATTCTCAGGAGGAGATGCCTCAAAAACTGTAGTAATTGAAGGATGTTGTCTATGTATTTTGTGCTTGGAGATTGTCAGGAGGCCCAGCTCCTGTGGTGTTCTTAGCTGTTTTAAGCCCTTTTCATTATCTTTCATAGAAAAAAAAAACCAAAACCAAACGAAAACAAATACACACACACAAACAAAACCCCCCAAACCCCCAAACAAACAAACCAACCAACAAAAAAACCCCAAACCACAAAAGCAATAAAAAGAGTCAGGATACCAGCATTCTGGAAACCTGAAAAATCTATTCTTGTCTTTGGAGGAACCAGTAGTTTCTAAAGCCTACCGTTTGGGAAAAGACTTTTTTCTCCTCTTTCCTGAAGAACATAACACAGCAATTGTTATTGCTCCTGAAGGTGTCCTAACACAGCAATTACTGATATAACAGGTTTGGAATTCAGTTTGTTTTAAAAATCATGCAACATTTTGTACTGATAACTGGCAAGTTTATATTAGTGTAGATTGAGGTTGGGCTGATGGAAGCTGGCAGTATCTTGCTGTCCTACTTTTGCAGATGATGCTTTCAAAATAATATCTTTGGATTCCCTCCTTCCACAGGAACTGGAGTTGCATTGATCTACCCGAAAATAGGCATATAAGATGCCCTAAAGATTTAAAGGCAGCTGTAGAGCTGTATGGGGCTTGCAGATGTGAGCTAGAAGCTAAGAAAGTCCCATGCCTGTCTGGGAGTGTGGGTGTTCAGGTGATAGTACGCAACTGAGTGTTTTAGAACAATACAAATCAACACAACAAACTCACCCATTGCCTGAGCTTTCATACTGCCACATAAAATCTGCAGAAGATGGTCCATCCTTATAAAGACCATGTTCAGAAGAGTGATATCATATCATTAAATATAAAAGGCTTGCTCACATTTCAAGCAGTTGCTGCAAAAACTAATATGCCCTTTTTTTTCCATGGGAACTACTTTCTCCTACAACTCTTTATATCTCCTTTTTTCACTTCCACAGATCTTAGTGTTATACAAAAGAAAGCAAGCAACTACTTTCACCTCATACTGAAGCTGGGCTAAGACACCATCCCCACTGGGTATAAACAACAGTCTTAAATTTACCAGTGCGGCTACGGGAGGCAGTGAGGATCTGTGGACTGATTCTGATGCACATTGCTAGGAGACTCTTTGTTGTTCCTGAAAAGCTTTGTTAACTAAATATGAGCTGAGGACTCAAACACCTGCTTAGGGAATACATTTTCAAGAGATCCAGCAGAAATTCAAGAGATTCAGCAGAAATTTCTCATTATGCTGTCACATCACACAATCCCTTTGTCCACCCCACCACAAACTTAAGGAATACATTAGTAGTAAAACAACTGGAACTTACTTGGCTCAACTGAGAAAGTGATCCCAGTTCCAAATACGAGCTTGTCTGTTGCCACACTGTTTGCACATAGTCAAATAAATCTCACCACACTCTGAAGGTGTAGAAAATCAGGGAAAATAGTTTGTCCAAAGGATCCACACAAAGACGTCCATGAAAGTGCTCCAAAGTCACCGTTGTTTCCAAAATTGTAAGGGGAGAAAACAATAATTTCATAGTAGAGTGATTTCAAACAACTTGATCCAGGTCAAAGCCTTTAAAACCCTTTTCTCTTCTATTAGCTCAGTAAGCAATATACTTCCAGAATCAATGCTTATATGAATTCTGCAGTTCTCTTCTTCAACACATTCCCTTTTTCCTTTCTTCCTCAAAGTGTATTGTTCCTTTTGCAGTCTCTGGTTTCTGTATGAGACCTTACAGTGTTTGTGTCACTGTGCTACTCCAAGTTCTCAACACAGTGATATACTTAGTTACAAAAAGTGCCTCTTCCTTCCCCTTTACTGTACAGTATTTCATATGAGACAGGTAGTCATATACCCTACATACCACATGAAAAAATCACATAGACTTTAAAATAATGACCTGAAGCTGGGCCAAAAGATGGGATTTGAGTCTACTTGGGACCTGTAGGATTATACCGACGGATTATAACATTGTTCTGGGAAGGCTCAAATTTTAGTCTAATGAAAAAGCAAAAGTTGTTTGACTACTATTCTACAGCATTTAGCGAAACTCTTCAGAGTTGCAGAAGTGTTCTGGGTTTGTTGTTTTTGGTTTTGTTTTTGTTTTTCACTTTGAACTGTTTTTTGTTGCCAAGGAAGAAGAATATGCTTAATGTGGGGTTTTAGAGTTGTTATCTTTCTGGATGGGCCAGTGCTGACGGTCATTTGGTGCCTCAGGAACTCTTCATCATGCTTTTGGTATAGATACATTGTTCCATTAGAACAATTGTTTCCATCCGGGAAAAAAAAAATTACATGTGCAGGAACGCGATAAGGTGATTGTGAGCTAGTGTAGGATTGATCTACCCAAATGAAAGGGACAGCAAGGGGAATAGGTGCAAAACTGTTAGTCTGAACAGTGGTATTGAAAGTTGGCAGGGAGGGTTAAGAAACTTACACAAAAAAGGGGGTGGGAGGGGGATGTCTAGCTGCTGACCGTAAGGAGGCAAGGGCTAGAAATGGCCCAAGACCCTGCTCTCTTCTCTGAAGCTATTAGCTGCCAGGGTGATTTCAAGCAAGCCCTAAGGCATCCTTAGAGTTTAGCAGCAATGGAGACTCTACAGCTCTCATCTTCCACAGCAATCTATAGCCCATGAAGTAATTTAAGAATGAATGCATTAACTTAGATTTCCTATGACAGTGAGGTAAGTTGGTATTGTCAGAAACTCAGAAAATGTTCCTTGAAGTGGTCCTTGAGGAGAAAATGAATGGGAGGAAAGTGCAACTGTTATGGGCAAAGACAAGTAGATCATGATCAGGGTCATGGGGGAAAATATTACTTATGCAGTTCAAGAGGGAATTAATGAATAATCTCTTAAATCATTGAGCTGAAGAAGAAGCAGATGTGGAAAAGGGTTGAAGGGGGTGAGAACTGTAATACTAGATTGAGGTGGCGGATAGAGGGGCATTGTTTGCTGTGAGTTGAGCTGAAAATAGTGGGGTCCATTTCAATGGTGATGCTTGGCATCTTGTAGGGTCATGATCTGTGTGGCTGGTCAGGGAAAACTGGAGCTGTCTTCCAGCCACATGGTATTAGTCTTGTCACCTAGCTTCCAGAGGCTGCATTTGAGGTAGTCATCTCAATGTTGTGGAGAGGGAGTCATGCTGTAAGTGCAATTGACTGAGCTATTTTGTCTGTCTAAAATACAATGGGAAGTGACAAATTTCTTTTTAGAGCCACTTGTTTCTCTGTAATGGATACAAAGGGGACACACAAGTATCTTAGATGGAAGTTTCTAAACTGCGGCAGGTAAAAACCTATCTGCTGAACTAGTGTTGATAATTATATGTTTAAAATCAAATGGTTTTGAACACGACATCCATTTTTGAGTACAAGAAAATTGGCACAGCATATAGTGATTATCCCATGGGCTGAGTCACAATCAGCATCAAATGTGTTCTTCAGGATGCAGTTGTCTGTGGGAAGATGACATTGTGAGGAAGTGGTGTATGTTGCACCTTCAGGCTTTTCAGGAAGCCAGTTTGTGTTGGGTGGTTCAGTCCCCTTCAACCACTGTGATACTTAGCCCACACAGTGATGAATAGTTATACAAAAACGTTTGTGTTTTCATTTTAATGTCAGGTGACATCCCTTTTTTGATGTCTTCTGTATGATGCATTTTGTCTTCCTCTGATCTTTTATTGATGGATCATCAAACCACACAGCAATTACTATAAATTAAAAATAGCATTGCCACCTTTTATTGTAGATTAAGGTAATAATACAACTCTCTTACTGAAACATTGCCCATACTTGGTGACATTGAATATGGATTGATTTGGATTGTAAGAGTCCTTTTAACTCAAATTACTTGATTCTAAATATATTTTTAATGAACTTCCAGAGATTTAATGTAGGATATTTTCTTAAGAATGTCAAGGATCAGCTGTCCCAAACACATTAACTGTCAGTTTAATTTTTTCTTACATATCAGGACTATTTTGGACCTAAAATTATTTATGTCTCTAATATTTTCATGCTCTAGCAAAATGAGTCTGTGATGCACAAATTCTTCAGAGGTTAATTTTGCTCGGTATCATTGCCTGTTATTCTGTGTGGATCTGCTAAAATTTGGGGGTGAGGGGTGGTGAGAGGTGGTGATGTTTGTCCCAGAAACACAGAATCACAGAATGGATGAGGCTGGAAAGACTGTTAGAAGACTGTCAAGTCCCAACACCATGCTCAACACCATGCTCAAATGAGGGTCAACTAAAGCAGCTCCCTAAGGACCATATCTAGTTGAGGTTTGAATATGAAGACTCCACAACCTCTCTGGACTCACAGTTGAAAACCGTTTCAAAATTGCACAGTTGAAAACCGTTTTTTATGTTTAAGTGGAATTTCCTGTGTTTACATTTTTGCCCATTTCCTCTTCTCCTGTCCCTGAGCACCACTTAGGAGAGTCTGGCTTAATCTTCTTTACTTCCCTCCATCAGGTATTTATATAGGTAAAATACCCCCTGAGCCACTTTTCCTCCAGGCTGAACAGTCTGATTCTCTCAGTCTCTCCTCCTATGACAGGTGCTCAAAATGCTTAATGATCTTTGTGGCCCTTCCCTGATCTCTCTCCAGCATGTCCCTGTCTCTCTTGTACTAGGGAGCTTAGAACTATACAAAGCACTCTGGTTGTGGCCTCACCAGTGTTGAGCAGAGGGGAAAAAATAATCACCTCCCTCAGCCTGCTGGAAACACTCCTTCTAATGCAGTCCAGGAAGCTTTTAGCTTTCTTTGCCTCAAGGTCACTTTACTGGCTCATGTTCACCTCATTGTCCATCAGCACCTCCAGGTCCTTCTTGCCCTTCTTGAACATAAGAGTGACATCTACTTTATCCAGTTCTCATGAACATGCCTGGATCCCCATCACCTTGTAAGGATAATCAAGAGTGGCCTCACATGACATTGCTCAGCTCCCTCAGCACTTGTGGGTACATCCTGTCAGGTCAGAAAGACTTATGTGTGTCCAGTTCATTTAAATGTTCTATCAACCTGATCCTCATCAGTCAAGGAGTGCCTTGATCTCTGGACTTTCCCACTGACTTCAGGGGCCTGGAATCCCTGAAGGTAAATCTTACTAATAAAGAACGCAACAAATAACGGCATTGAGTACTTCAGCCTTTTCTGTGCCCATTTACACCAAGTCCCATTCCCATTTAGCAGCAGGACAATTTCCCCATGTCTTCTTTTTGGTGCTGAGATACCTATAGAAGCTTTTCTTGTTGCCTTTCTCATCCTATGCCAGATCCATATCTAGGTGGGCTTTGGCTTTCCTATCCCCCTGCTTGCATGCTTTGATAGAGGGTGTTCTTCTCAGCTCACCCAACCCTGCTTCCAGTACTTGTATATTTCCTTCTTATGTCTGAGTTTTCTCAGGAGATCCTTGTTCATTCGTGTAGACCTTCTGCCACCTTTGCTTGGTTTCCTGTACATAGGGATGAACCTTGTACATGGATTCTTGAGCTTGGAGGAGATGATTCTTGAAAATCAATCAGTTCTCCTGAATCTCTCTTCTCTTCAAAACATGTCTGTCATGTTTTATTTGGCATAAATTTCAGGGTTTCACTATCAAGGTGCTGCAAGGTTGTCCTTTGCAGAAGGAGGCACGTACTGCTCTGTACCTGTTGCAACTGGTTCCAGCTGGTGCTGAAACAGATAAAACCAACCCACCAGGTGTCAATACCTCAACCAATGAGAGGAGCATGTGGCATCTCTGCTCAAATGTATTTAACAAAACAAATGTATTTAACAGAAAACAAACCGAACAGAGAAGCAGAGAGAAGGGGCAATGGCCGACCTTCACTTACACCAGGCATGATGTTTATGGCATGGAATACTCTCTTTGGCCAGTTTGGATCAACTATTCTGGCTGTGCCCCTCCCAAGTTTTTGCACCTGCACATTAGCAAAACTTGGGAAACTGCAAAATGTCCTTGATTGTTCTGCAGCAATGAACAAAAGCAGCGTACTCTCACCATTTTTCACATACTAAATCCAACCCACAGTAGCGGCTGAAAACAAAACTAGCTCCATCTTGGCTGAAACCAGGACACTATGTTTTAGATTGTTTATTTATTTATGCTTGCTTTTCATTTTGTGTGAGTATCTGGGGAGTATCTCTTGCTAAAGTAACTATCTTGCTTTTAATTTGGATTTTACAAATTTATTTGATAACTTTAGTTAATGATGAAAGGGAACTGCAGGAAACACTGAATCCTGAAACTCAATCCTGATTTAGGAAAGAAGATGGGAGGGGAGGGAAAGCAAGGGCAGGGAAGTGAAAAGGAGATAAAGGAATTTTGTCTCCAGGATGGCATCCCAGGAGAATAAAGGCGGACTTGGAGGAGATGTAGTAGATGACATCTTTGTGTGTGGTTGCTTGATTGTCACAAGCCGACACTAGAAAGGCTCAGCTGCCTCTTTCCAGGAAAAAAACCTTAGTATAATTCTTGGTCCCCAGGAAGTCTCTACTCTAACCCACACTCATACTTCTGTAGCAGTCTACCCTGAGCCTAGATCATTGTACATCCATTCCTTTCATACCACAACAAGAATTTGGTTTGTCCACAGTTTTCATTTGTAAGAAGAGTCATCGTCTGACCCAAAGATGATATATCTCTTCAAGAAGTGGGTGTGTATTATGTTTTTGTGCAGGTAGACCCCAAAGCCCACAGGCAAAAGGCCTTCCAAACATAGAAATGTATGCTGACACCCCAGAATAAACAGACATGCAGAGTCATGTGGAGATGGAGCTCACAATAGATAGGACATTTTTAGTTATTTTGCAAAGCAAAAACTGTTCTCCAGTTCAACTTCTAATATGGTCTCATCATTGTCTAAATAGTATATGCAGAGATAAGGCATGGGGGCCAACTTACTGTGTCTGTCTATGATACTTATGGGATACCCTAAAGAACATGAAGCTACTCTTCAGCCATTTCACAGGAAGCCAAACTTGCCTTGAGAAGACTGTATAAAAACAGGTTCTGAACACAACTATCAAAAACTCTGATAACATTTTTTCATGGTTTAGCCCCCCCCCTCAGTGCCCTCCCCCTTGATATGGTGCATCGATTGCTGCATTTTGCATCTGGACCTTGCAGTTGTGGAATCTGGTGCGGCTGGTGTATCATGTCCACAGTCTGTGCGTTGAAGATGTCGATCTCTCGAGAAAGTTGCTGGATGCCAGTTACTAAAGCCAGTTCTGCTTCCATTACCACTGAACTTTGCCCGGTTTTTATCAATAGTTCATTCTTTATTGATTTGGGTAATTCTTGCTGTATCACCTTTGATCTGGCATATAGCAACTGTGGTAGTAATGACATACAGTGACAAGATTATATAGCAATTAACATCATACAATTTTATTCATTGGCTTTTCTCACCCAAAAGCAAATCCCCTTGAATTACGTATCAGACTTCCCCATCCTTTCACATCACCCACCAAGTACACCCAGGTCCTTGAGCAAAAGAAATTCCATGGATAGGTTTGCCTTTGCTTGAGGCAGGACTAACCAAGACTGTCTTCCTCAGCATGTTCTTCTTGTGTACTACAGGAACTTTATCCCCCTCTACAATATGTAAAGGTTTTGATTGGGCAGGGCCAGCTCGATTGGTGGATCCCTTAGTGTCAACTAACCAGGTGGCTTTTCCTAAGTGTGTGTCCCAATGTTTGAAGGTCCCACCACTCTTTGCTTTCAGCATAGTCTTTAACAGTCCATTGTACTGTCTGATTTTCCCGGAGGCTGGTGCATGATAGGGGATGTAATACACCCACTCAATGCCATGCTCTTTGGCCCAGGTGTCTATGAGACTGTTTTGGAAATGAGTCCTGTTGTGACTCAGCTCTTTCTGGGGTGCCATTTTGCCATAAAACTTGTCTTTCAAGGCCCAGGATAGTGTTCCGGGTGGTGGCATGGGGCACAGGGTATGTTTCCAGCCATCGGGTGATTGATTCCACCATTGTAAGCATATGACGCATATTGCCTTGGCAGGTCTGTGGGAGCATGATATAATCAATCTGCCAGGTGTCCCCATATTTATTGTCTTCCATACCAAGAAGGCTTTGACCACTTGGCTTGCTTGTTCGCAGCGCATGTTTCAAACTCATGGTTAACCTGTTGCCGTGGTTCCGGCTGCATCCCTTCGTTGTGGCACTGCTGCAGGCTGAAGAACAGCAGGTACCAATTGCTACCAGAATGGTGCGCTGGTGGCAATACTGCACCAACCAAGACTCCCTGGCTCCCATCCACAAGCTGATTCATCAACTGGAGAGCCAAAGAGTCATCAGTAAGGCACACTCACCTTTTAATAGTCCCATATGGCCAATGTGGAAAGCTAACAAAGAATAGAGATGAACGGTGGACTATCGTGGCCTGAATGAAGTCACGCCACCACTGAGTGCTGCCGTGCCGGACATGCTAGAACTTCAGTATGAACTGGAGTCAAAGGCAGCCAAGTGGTATGCCACAACTTATATCGCTAATGTGTTTTTCTCAATCCCTTTGGCAGCAGAGTGCAGGCCACAGTTTGCTTTCACTTGGAGGGGCATCCAGTACACCTGGAATCAACTGCCCCAGGGGTGGAAACACAGCCCCACCATCTGCCATGGACTGAACCAGACTGCACTGGAAAAGGGTGAATCTCCAGAATACCTGCAATACATTGATGACACCATTTTCTGGGGCAAAACAGCAGCAGAAACTTTTGAGAAAGGGGAGAAAAGGACAGCAAAGGAAAAGAAAACAAACAAATAAAACCCAAACAATAACAGACTGTACTTACTGGTGCTTCCCAGCACAGGTTGCTCACCACAGGCAGCCCAAGGCTGTGCTGCTCCAGAGCAGTGTGTGGTCACATGGTATAGAATAGCCCAAGGGCAGCTGCTGGTGAAAATTAACCCTATCCCAGCTGGATCCAGGACACATTTCAATGTCCTCACCCTTTTTTTTGCCCTGCTCCTCCCAGAAGGATCTGCAGAGCTGATGACTTGGCTTTGAAAGGATAGTGCTGCATTGAATTCACAAGACAGGGTGTAGTAAAGCCAGATTTTATGTATTTCCCAGCAGTGTGTTGGATCGAGCCCCAGTCTCAGCTGCTGTCAGTGAGGGGTATGTCAAGGATGTTGCAGGTGACTGACTCTGAGCTCTTTTCCATCCTATATGTTTCTTTGTGCATGAGAAAGGGTATCTGGAATGAGGGAGGCTAAAGTGAATAGTTGGTAAACATACCAAAGAATCAATTTATCTCTTTTACTTCTTCCATACTCTTTACATGGGATGCATAGAACATTGGGGTTGCAAGCATACATTGCCAGAAGCAGTTATTCACAATAAATAGCAAAAGAAATGATAAATATTACTCAACGTCTCCCCTGATTCCAGTTTACACTGGAGTTTAATGAGAAGACAGGGCAGGCTGCACTGATCAGGTGTAGGACATGGTCAGACAAGCTTACTGAATATCCATCTATTTACACATGACCAGTCCCTCTGCTTTCTTATGTTTGTTCCTCCCCAAATCACCTTGATCCTTCCTTTTCCCTGACTTTGTTTACTTCAGTAAACATCCTAAGATGTTCCTGGCACCCCCAAGGCAGTAATACTTCCCTCAGTCTGAAAGGTGCTCCAGAGAGCATCTTCTGTTGACTCATATTGATGAGTTTCACACCTGGACCATGGGGCTGATGGCTCTCTTGGGACAGCCCCAGGAGGAGATGAGGCAGGACCTCTCTTTATCTGAATACGTTATTGGAGATCACCTACCTGCCGTTGTGCATTCTGTTCCTTCATGTTTGTGGAGGTGAGACCTTCATGAGCTGATCACCTGTGGTGGCCCAGGAGAAGTTGAGTCAGGGCATTATTTGGCTTCCCCTACCTGTCATTGTACCTCTGTGTTCTTTTGTGTGTGGAGGTGACCTTTTCATTATGCAAGTTAACAATATAAAGCTGTACTTTGCTGATCTTATGGATTGTAATATATATATATAGTAGGAAGTAGTGCTTAATCTCTTAGTAACAGCTAATAACATCAGTGTATTATCAACATTCTTCACATACCAAATCCCATACTAAATCCAAAACACAGTGGGTACTGGGAAGAAAATCAGCTACATCCCAGCCAAAACTAGGACAGCAGACCCATCTCCAAGCCTCTCACACAACACAGGTTTTTCACCTCCACTCACAGACTTCACCACAAGCTACTATCACTGCATCTTCCTCACAGCTGCCCTGGTGCTCCTTCAAGTGGGAGGAGAATCGGAAAGAAAGAAAAACTTCTGGCTTGAGATAAAAACAGTTCACCAGGACAGCAAAGAAAAATGTAATAATAATAATAATAATAAAAAAATCTAATGGTAATAGAATATACAAAATGAGCGATGCCAAATATCTCACCACCCAATGACTTTACAATTGATACAGCCCATTCCAAGCAGCTGAATGAACAAAAGGCCCCTGTCCCATTGGCCAACTCCCACTTATATACTGGACCGGACATCTATGGTATGGAATACATTCTTTGGCCAGTTTGAGTCAACTGTACTGGCTATACCCCTTGCAGCTTTTTGCACCTGCACATTAGCAAAACTTGGGAAGTTGGAAAAAGTCCTTGATCTCTTAGCAACAACTAATAACATTAGTATATTACAACATTTTCACATACCAGATCCCATGCTAAATCCAAACCACAGTAGCTACTGTGCAGAAAATTAGCTCAATTCCAGCCAAAACCAGGACACCTGCTCATGGGATGTATTGACACATGAAATTTTATTTCTAACTTTCATTATAAATTTCAAGTTTTAATGTAAATTCAGTTGCCCATGGATAGATTTGGAGTTCCAATATCTATTAATCCCAAACCTCAATATTTCCCAGAGCAAGTAGAGATTACTGTCATTTTGAGAAAGGGCCCTGCCACCACAGCAGTCCTGCCCCTTTTTGTACTGCCTCTCCCTCCATTAGCGTCATTGTGTGCTGCCTGGCACAGAAATAGGTGGCTGTGTCTAAGGCTGTAAGGGCTTGCAGCTGCAGAGAGACCTTGTTTTTGTTTGTATCTGCAGAGATGGTGACTCGGCCTTGGAAGGGTGGGGCATAGCCTGTGTTATTCCCAAAAGGATAGATCCAGCCTAGGAATTGCAACTCCCCTCCTGGGGCCTGACGAACACAATTCCAATCATATCTAGGGCTATTCAGAGGTGCTCCCATTACAGTACAGGTGAGTGGGAGTGAGCCGGAGACCTTACCCTCCTTGGGACCAGATGCCACCATCTTTATGGGGGAAAGGGTACCTGGAAAGACACAGGGCAGGTGTGAGATTTGAGTGTCTATGAGAAAATTCATGGGTGCAGTAGTCCGTCCTGGGGTTGTAGGGTGCACAAAACCAGAATTTTGCCCTTTTGTTCCAAGGGTTATCCCTGGAGGCAGTGGCCACCCCAGACACCTTTGTACTGCCCAAAGGGCTGCTGAGGCAGGAGATATGTTTACAGCCATTGGTGGTTGCTCATCTGCATCCTTTGTGGGACCATGGTCCAAGTGTACCCTGCAGCCCTGCTGGAGTACAAATCAGAGCTAGGACCCTCCTGGGCCCTGCTAGGCTCTTCCCTCCCTGGCTCAGCAGAAGGAGATGCATTCCCTGCTCCACTCTCTCTTCCCCAGCAGTACCCCTCCTCTTCCTCCTCTTGCATCCACAGGAGTGTTTAGCATTCTTTCCATCCTCTTTCCATGCTGCTTCACACTGGCCCTTGTGTAGCGGAGATCAGTGCCCTGGGGTGGAAACTGGAGGGGCTGGAGGTAAAGGCCAGGCAGGACCTCACTGGACCTGGTCTCCCAGGGTGAGCAGAGACCTAGGGAGGATTTTGCCTCCTCCCTGCCCAGCTCCTGCAAGTTGTACTAAGTCACCACATGCAGAAGTAGTTGGTAGGGTCCTGAGGATTCAGGATGCACAAGACCAGAGATATGCTCTAGAAGTTGCTCCTAGAGGTGCTGGCTTGTCTGTCCACAGCAGCCCCATATTACAATGTGGAAGAACTGTGGTTGGTGTAGGAGATGAACTTGGTACCCCCACACCAAGGATCTGTTGGCACAAGTGAAACCCAAAGGTCACAGGCCTAGCAGGAGAGATGCATTGAGGCCCTGGGTGCTGTCAGCCCCTCTCTACGCAGCCACCAGCCACACCTGAGGGCTCATATCTGCCAAGACACATGGCCACAGTGACAGCAACAAGAGGATAGGTGCAGGGTGCCCAAAAGCCCCCTATCACTTTCACCTCTTGTGCCCCTCTCTCAGAATTGCCCCTCATCACTGACAGACTGTCCATTAAGCCAGGGCATGGTTTTGGTAGCAGGGAAAGGAGGATGATGGAGGACTACAACCTGCTCCTTTCACTTTTACAGAGGGAATTTAAAGCTCCAAAGCTGCCCTCATTCCCCCACACAGTTTTTCTCTCTCTGTGGGCTGGATACAATGGGATAAGCAGTACAGCAGGACATGGAAATACCTGGGCACAGAAATGGTCCTGTGTTCCTGGGACCCCTCTTGGGACCACCTCCAAGAGGAGACATGACAGAATCAGGACCATCCTGCCCCTGCTTTTTCTTCTCCAGCCAGAGCTAAGCCCAGAGCCAGTTTGCTCCCCCCATTCCCACCCACAGCAGGATAGTGCAGGGCTGAGCGATGCTCTGAGGATCTGGAGAGAGGTGGATACCATAGGATGACAGATCTCAGATATGCCTAGGTCAGGAAGAGACAGCATGGGCTTCCACCTCTTCCAGCCCTGGGGCTGGTGAACACCTCTTTTATGCCTGGTTCTGGGGTACTGCAGGGCTATGTCAGATCCCCAGCCTTCTCTCAGTCCTCCAACCTCCACACATCCCATGGGAGGGCAGGAAAGGGCAAAGTATTTTGGGAATGATATAGGTCCCCGGCAGAGAGAAATATAAAAAACTCATGTCCCTGTCCTGTTCCCAGGAAAGAGGGGGCTCTCACCTTTAAGGGCTGCAGCAAAGGTGATGATCAGCATCCAGAGGAGCATCACAGACTTCCCCAGAGGAGTTTGCATGGTGCACTGTGAAGTAGGAAAGTAAAATTATGAGGCTCAGAAGGGCTCAGATCTTCTTCTCTTTGAGTCAGCAGAGAAATGCCCTGTCCTACCAGTGCTGAAGGCTCAGACTTCCTTGCAACTCCAGGCAGGTTTGCAGCCTTTTCTGAGCAACTACTTTGCAATCGCACATACTTCATACACTGGGGAGTTGGATACATACGTCACTGCTGGCCTGGGTGGGGACAGAAAACCACATTCCCTTTTTTGTACTGCTCAGCCTGCCCAGGAAACCTAGGGACCTCTCTCATCTCCCCAGGGCCTCTCATACCAGTATGTCTGAACCTCCTATCAGAGGCTGTGACCCTGTAGATGGCTGTGGTCATGTAGATGGCTGTGAGGGAACAGGCATGGTAATGTGGAGAGGGTATTCTTCCTAGGAGTGATATCCTCTCAGACTCAACATGGCCCAAACCTGTTGACCCATTCCCAGCCGAGGGCCACAGCTACCAGATTTGGGAGGCAGCAGGAGGATTTTCACTTCTGGCTCCTCCATGTCTGTATCATTGTGAGCTGTGCCCAAAACACTGGAACAGGAAGACTGCCTGCTCTATTTCAGAGGAACATCTACTCTGGGCAAAATCAGCCATGTGGCCATAAGAGAATACTGTTGCTCACCACAATTGTGCAGGCTCAGTACCAATGCTGGTAAATGGCAGAGGCCTCAGAGCTGTGAGTCAACCAGAGAGCTTCCTAGTCCCCTGCTCATTGGCAACATTGCTCAGTGTGCAGGCTAACTCAAATTTCATTTGGAAACAAAGCAGGGCTGTCTCCACTGCTCCAATCCACCCAGCACAGAGGCTGACTGGGGTGCTAGAGGAACAGAGGGAGCTGCTCCAGGTGGTTGAAACACCCAAAGGGATTTAGGAGCAGCAAGGAGAGCTGTTAGAAGGGCTGGTGGCAAGCTCTGACCTGGGCTAGCACAGAGCACTTAGAGCTCTTTAGGGGACATGAAAAATGTTGAAGATATCCTTCAGGCTTAAATCCTGCTCATGGGTCATAGTATAGAAAGAAGGCAAAGTCAGGAAGGCTCTAGTTGCTATAGGGGATCTCTACCCTCCTCACAGACAGCCTCTCCTCATATGAAAGGTGCTCCAGTCCTTAAAACAACTCTGTGGCCCTGCACTCGACTCGTTCCAGTATTTGGTGCTTTTCTGTGAGTCCTGTTCCTGCACAGAAGAATCACAAATAGACAAAAAAAACCCCAAAACCCAAAAAAACCCCACGATGATGATAAAGGCCCTGCTATAGAGAATAATGTTCCCTAATAGCTCTGGAGGAAGATGGGAAGGTTATAACAGGCATCATAAAAATCCAAGAAGCCCAAGGCTGCTTCTGATGGGTGATTGGGTTCCACCTGAGAAGCACTACTAGGCAGTGTGTGGGGCTGGGAGAGAGGGTCAAGAGAAGGCAGTGAGAAACAAGGTGGTTCATGAGGGCTTCAGCAAATCCTTCCAATTATGTTTCAGCCTAGAAATGAAAAGCAGTTGATGTCTGTGGGTGGAGGAGGAGGAGGTGACTCCTGGGAAGATGTCAGGGCCGAAGGCCCCTCTGAAAATCAGAGATGATGGAAATGTTTCCATCCTGTATTTGTGCCTCAGCCTGGGAGATAGCAAATGTCTGCTGCTGGGGGTGGCTAGACGGTGCTCATCATGCTCCATGAGCTGACCTTGCTCTTTTCCACTCCTTCACCCTCCACGCTTGCCTTGACATCAGAAAACATTCATCAGCCTGAAAACCATATGAACCTCCTAGAGTGAGGTCCCATCACTGCAGGGGAAGGGGGAAATGTTTGTGAGACACATGTGAGTGCAGGGAGAGAGTAGTGTGTTCGTAAGCAGTGAGTGTGTTAAAGACAGTAAAACAACCTGAAAGAACATCACAGGGCGGTCATGCTGAAATGAAATAGGTTGAGTTTTTATTTTGAGGCAGCACAAGAAGGAGGAGGTATATTTTTTTGCTGGGATATGGAGTGAAGATTCAAGCAATTCTGAGGCTTGGACATCTTGGGTGATTGAAGATTAGCAGCATTTTGAAAGAAGATGGACGAGTTGTGGGGAATTCATAGGCTTTAGCAAATCCTCAGAAAACCACAGTGCTTTGTTTGAAGAAACGGTCAGTGAGGACAGAGGAATATCAATAAAGCTTGGGACATCATGGTGTCAAAGTGGGGAAGCAGTGGGTGGGGTGGTTAAAGTCTGCAAGGAAACAGGCACAGGCCAGTGCAGGACAACCTGTGGGGGAGGACACCCAAAGGCCTTGGTAGGGCAGATACCCATTTCCCTCAAAAAAAAATGAGGTCCTTTTCCTCTCAGCTATGGCTGCTGTCTCTTCCACTGAGGCCCATCTGAAGTTGAGAGGACAGTGGTTCATACAATGAGGCCCCAGGGCCTTATTTCTTCCCCCGCCCCGCCCTGAGTCCTACCACTGTCATTCACTCAGCATTGCACATCTCCCACATAACATCTCCCTCAGGAAAAGCCCCGAGTATCCTGTGGGTGAAAGGATCCCCCTTCCAAGGGGATAGGGGGGAAGGCCTGAGCCATCCTGCTTGGTGAAACACATCAAGGGCTTTCAGAGCCACCTCCATATTTGATTTTCTGCCTATAACTAGTGCCTCTGACTTCTGGCTTCACCAGTCCTCAGGGATGAGCACCTTGTCAACCCGCAACCCCACCATTTCTCTCATCAGCCTCTGGGGACTTACAGAAGCCTTGTTCATAGCTGAGTTTTCTCCACTAGTCTGTAGCTCCATGATTCAGCCCATTGGCACCAATTACTATCTGCTTTACCCGAAGAATGAGCTGCATATACAGAACGGTGTCTTGTAATTGCCAACAAACAAAGGAAGGCATAGTTCAGTTAAAAACCAAAATGCACTCCTCATCTGTATAATAAGGCTATGTTACCTCCACTGTAGTCTGCATTCCACAGTGGATAACCTTGGACCAATGGATTTTTTTTTTTTTTTTTTTTTTTAATCAAGCATAGATCCCAAGACCCCCCAAAGCACTTCCTGCCCTGGACTGTGTTGATATTCACTCTTGCACACAGTGAGTCACATGCTGAAGTTGCAAGTTCTCTCAATTCATAGTGGGAAATGAAGAGACAAAGTGAATTAAATAGTCTATTTTGAATAGCCAAATCTGCACTAATCTCAACTTATCTGGGTTACAAGCATGTCTTCAAGCACACTTGCCAGCATCTAGACCCACTCATTTTTCATTCCCTGCTGGGTAAGTTACATATGATTTAATCATAGGTGAAGAAAGCAATGAGACTGATCTCTACACCTTTGGTGCAATTGTCCAGACCTCCCTTTCTAGTTAAGGGGGATAAATCAGGTGTCTCAGCTGAGATACCTTGGCTTATCCTGCCTGACCATCAGCTTCTGGTCCATAAAGGCTCCTGTCAGTCCTGGATCATGTTTCCCAGTTTCATGTGGGGGTTTCAGCTACCCCAGGCTATTTTGAAGGCAGTGGCCACCTCTGTTTGGGCACCCAAATCGTGTCCTGATTGAAGATGCTAAAACATATGCAGAAGAGACCTAGGTGTAAGAGTTCTTCATTTTCAGACTTTTGAGGGTCGTCTATAAATTCTCATTAGTTTTAACGTAGGCCATAGACATGGACCACCAAGATGATGACACTTTCTCTCCCTCCATCTAAATTTAGATTTATACAGTCATTTCCAAAAACACATTTCCTGCCAACACTTTGAATAGAGAAACTGTATTCCCAGGGCATTTTTACAGTGGCACATCGCACATCTATGTTTCATATGTAAACAGAGCTGGAAACAATGAAATGTGAAGGAGCTGTATAGATCATCCCTATTAGTTCTTTGCCATTAAGCAATGACCAGAACTGCTAGCACTTCCCTCATATCATCTCTCGTTTCAAGATGGTCAAATCTTTATGGGATTGTTGTGGTTTAACCCCAAATGGTAGCCAAAGACCATGCAGCCACTCACTCACTCCTCTCCTCCCTAGTGGGGTGTGGAGAAGAATCGGAGAGAGAGAAAGTACTTGCGGGTTGAGATAAGACCAGTTAACCAGGACAGCAAAGAAAAAGATAA
>KL276724.1:9376-51519 GCA_000699545.1 Podiceps cristatus
CTGGGGAGGGCACAGCCAGGAGAGTTGATCCAAACTGGCCAAAGAGAGTGTTCCATGCCATAGGCGGCATGCCCTTTTCATCTTCCCTTCTTGTTACGTTATTTCCTTATTTTCTTTTTGTTATTGTTTTGTTTGTTTGTTGATCTTGTTGTTTGTTTTTTTTTTCATTCAGGCCTGTTTGTTTCATTTGCTCGGCTGTTGGTTCCCTTGCTCCCTCTCTCTGGAACTTGCTGTTCTGGGATGGCTGCGGGGGAATATCCCTGCTCCCTGGCAGCCGCTCGGGATGAGCTGCATTGGTCAGCGGGTGGTGAGAAACTGCACATCATTTGTTTTGTATATTCTATTATCCTTATATATTATTATATTTTATTATTTTTTTTTTATCTTTTTCTTTGCTGTCCTGGTAAGGTGGTTTTATCTTACCCCGCAAGTTAAACCAGGACAAGGTATCTGATCAGACTATATAAAACTACTAAAGAAAAATGTGGATTATAGTTTTGAAATCAAGTCCTAAGTATATATTTAGCTTATGTAAATTTCAAGTGGTATCGAATATATTTTGAGGTGGACAGAAGTAATAATTTCAATGAGAAAGCCATAAAATTTGAAGAGTAACATTAAGATGTAGACTATTAAGATTCTAAAAATGGATGGTAAGCATGCCTTAACATCATCTCTGTAGCGAAGCAAGGAGAAAGCCACTAAAAAATAACTTCCACTTCTCATTTATTCTAGGAAGCTGTGAATTAGCAGAGACCCTAACAGCAGGTGCAAATTGCAATACAGCTTTCATTCCACACATAAATCTCATATTATCATCATTGGGAACTCAGCAACTGGATTGTGCAGCCATAACTAACTGTTACACACCAGCACACTTGTTAAAATTATCTGGAACACAGTAAGTGCTTGATAAGAGAATCAGACCACAGCACAAATACAATATGTTCTTTATGCTGAATCTCTCATGAAGAAAGCTGGAAAAATGCAAGATTTTTGCTCTATAAAGGAAATAATCAGCATGCAAAAAAACTTAAATGCTATTTCTGATGTGACATTTTGTAACGAAGTGACACTGTACGATTATCTGGGCAGCAAAAGCTTTGTGTGTCCTAGTTACTAAGTGTAGATAGCATTCACTTCTATAACTGTCAAAACCCTTTCATAGTATTTTAATTTGCAAGAGAACCTGACTTCTCTATAGAAATGTTATGATAAAGCCTAAAAAGAATTTATCTGATCAAAGAATATATTACCATCATGTGGAGATTTGCTTGAAATCTTGCATAACAGCAATAATAAATACAACCCACATTTGAACAAAACAGATAATGGGAACGTAAGGAAAAAAATTGAAATTTTCTTTAATAAGATTATATTTCAGAAATTAAGGGAAGAATAGTTACCTGTAAATAAGGTTTATTAAAAAAAACCAAACCCCCCCCAAAAAACAAAAAAAACCCTTAAGATGCTAATGTCTTCCTAGTAACATCTGCTTGTCAAAGTACTATGCAATCAAGTCAGCAGCTGAAGACTGACAATCACCTACTGTAATACATTTTGGATTATGGATTCAGGATCATTTAGAGATGTTGATTCCTAGCGGTTATGTATAAATTACAATATGTACCAAGTTACCTAAAGAATAATTTAATTCCAAAATTTAAATAGTGTCTCAGTGATAAATGAAAACACCATCTGCAGCTTCATAATAATTTGTTAATTGACTACAGAGTACATAGAATTAAAATCACTCCTGTCATCCCATAAGTTTTAAGGTAAGCCACTTAATGCAGTCATTCAGTGAAGGTTCACAAACACCAAGGCATTATATAGCTAGTCTATGAAAAACTCTGCTCATCAGTTCTGCAGCTATACCAGTCATTCTACAATAAACAAAACTTGGAAATATGTTTCTCACCAGACCCCACCCAAACATGCTGATTTTAAAGGGTTTATATTTAAGCCATTTAATAGTCTTTCAAGATACATTAGAAATGTGACATATGAAATCCAAGGTAAATATAAAACATAAACCTGCACTAATCAAAGGAATCAGAATTTTATGATTAACTCTCATTGTCAGTGTAATGATATAACATGATAATGATAATTTAATTTTCCTTGGTCAAGAGCAACAGCATCATAGACTCAGCCTTAAATCTTTCTCTAAATTTTCTGATTTTCCCCAGTGTGTGAACACACGTGCAGAAAAAAGGGAAAAAGTATGAAAGTATGAATTAGCCTTGTCTCTAATAGGTGAGTAATTCATCTACAAGTGAAGACAATTTCGGAATACCTAAGTGGCCCTAACTGAAAAGATAGTTATGGAAATATACATTGAAGGAGGGGAAAGGGAAAGCAAGCATAGTATGAAGACTGCATAAGAAATCTTACTCTTGCAAGTGATATAGTAAAGAAATTCTTAAAAGTCACTCTGATCAGTTCTCAGATATAGTATACTGAAACAGCAAAGTCCTAATATACTGCTTACTGTATTAAGGCAGCAAATTTGGGTGGGCCATGTACATATTTAGAATCTAAACTTCAGCAGTAAACATACAAAAAGATTGGTTATTAGAATAAATCAGGGAATTATCCTCAACTCCTTTTCATGGAAAAAGTTTTCAGAAATCAGTGCCTTTTTCTCCCTTTTTGCTAGACATTTTCATGACACTTGCTTTAATCATGGTGTTTGTACAGTTCTTAGGCACTATCCTAAGTAGGTTCATTAGCTGTATGGGATTCAGTTCAGGTGGTCTAATTTCCTGGCCCTGTTCTACAACAGCTTTAATCAACACCACTTTCAACAATTCCAGTTTTGAGGCTTGCTTTTTCATTTTAAAAAAATAAACACTTTTTTTAAAAATACATCCTTTATTTAGAAAACAATTCCCTTGAAAGTGTAAGTAATTCCCTTGAAAGTGCAAGTTTTGGTGGCAGTGACCCTATCTGGATATCCAGATTGCTGGAGTTTTCACCCTTTTTCATTGCAATATGTGTATTTCCATTATTTCCAAAGTGTGATATATATCCTTTGGGAATGAAAAATTCTCCTGAAACTATTTCTCATCAATATCTTTTATCAATTGATCTGTAACTATGTGTTACACTTTTATGAAACAAATTCAGGCACAGTTCGCATTTGAAAGAAATAAAATTAAATGGTTTAATACAGAAAAATATTTTCAGCCTATCAAAAAAGATTTACTCTCCATGAATAACTAACGTCTGCATAGTATAAATTGCTCTTTCTTTTCCAAAACTTCTCTACTGTCTTCCAGAGTCTCAAAAGTAGCCACTTCCAATAAATTTATCTGTATACAATTTCATAATGAGAAGCATCTTTTCATTCTAGTACATGGAAAAAATATAAATTCCCCACTTTTAATTTCCAACAGATGCTGAATTTTACAGAGTACTTCAGATGAGCTGGATAATCACACATGTGCACGAAATTTCCCACTATTAAGGCCTCAATACGTGTCAGGCAAGAGTCTTTATTTAAGCAAGAAATTACTAGTAGTCTAATATCATCCCACAAATTAGCATGAAAGAACATCACATTAAGTGAGGAAAAAAAACCAACACAAATGATACCAGGTAACTTTTATGGCTTACCCGTTTTGTATCTCATTTACTCCTTTGGTTTTCTGACCCATGTGACATTAGCATACATAAATCAAGTCTAATTATAAATTACTGCATTCTCAAGGAAAGTGAAGGCTCAGGCTGATATACTAAGATATGTTTGAGGCATGTAAATCAGTATTTGTACTCACTGTGTAATGAAAAATATTAACAGAATAGACTTGACCTGGATAGTGAGTGGCAGAGGAAAAAAAAATATTAATCATTCCTAAAAAGAAAAAAGTACTGAGAGTTTAATTCTTCAAACTACAACACTAAACTTAGGTTTTATTCCTATCCATAGTCCATCTATTTGCAGAAAGTTTATTGAGGGCTCTGTGGGAGCAGATTAAAGACATGCTCCTACACTTCATTTGATTACTAAACACCATCACTCGGTACCAGAGCTATTGAACGTAACGATGGCTAAACAAAAGGGATCTCATCCCATGTCATTATTACTACTTGAGATGGATACTATGATCTACCATGAAAGAATCTCTGCGCAAAGGGCAATTGTAAATACTATGATAAGATACTGGCTCTAATAGACCACTGTCTCTGGTTATCCGATAATAACTAGATGAATCACTGTAGACTCAGGGTAGTGCACAGACACTGGAACACGATTTTTTTTTCCTTTCTTCACAGTAAGCAACAGTTTTTACAATGATTATACAATAGTTGTTCCAAAGTCCTTTGCATATGGATGTATGATAAATAGCATAGCTCTTAATGGATCAAAATATTTGATATGAGCTTTTAACAACAAATTGTACCTAAAGAAAGGTGAATTTGCCTGCTAACCCTTTTCCCCCATAGAGCTATTAACAAAAAAAGAGCTCTAAGATTATATCAATATTAAACTAAGCAGATTCCTGAAACTTGAATTCCTTTTGAGGCTTTTATCCTTATTTGAAAAGTGTCTCTGACAACTGATACTTGTCCCGATATTGTCAGTTTTTCTCTTTGTAATGTTATGAACATTTCAGCAATAATTCTAAGGCAGAGATATTTCTAGGCTCTTACTGGAGATCGGTAGGCCTAGTCAGGTATGTCTGGTTTAAATGCACAGCAAATTTCTGCCTCCAGATAACATGTTTCAGTATTGATCACGGCCACAGTACATCTGAAAATGTGAGCAATCTATATATTGTGCTGCCTCTCACCTCCATAAACTTGCAGAATTACAATGAACCTTCCTTTACCCCTCTTTATGTGTGAGCAGAAGAGGGCTAGTAAGCAATGAAACAGTTTTTCCTCACTTGATGCTACCACCAGCAAATTTGAGTAGTAAAAAGAAAATGAAAGAGCAGTAGATCAAGTATATTTATCAATGACATAAGATGTTATCAAATACACAGCATACTAGCGGAAAAGGTTGTAGTAAAAGATACATACCATATAGATTTTATAGATATTATATTAACATAATATCATTAAGGTACTTGAGTAGCCTTTAGAGTAGCTAAAGACACAAATCATTGCAAGCACAACATATATGATATTATTTTATCTTTTACCTGGCCCTGACCTGCTTTCCCCTCACCAGACCTGATCCCAACCCCTTGCTCCTGAGCTGACATCCTGGCCTGGCTTCAACCCATCCCCACGGAGGTGCCTGATGTCTGGGCTGGGGGCTGCCCCACCCCTAACCTGCCAACCCAAGGGTCCCCCACAGCTCCTGGTCCTCAGGGAGGAGGTGGCCCTTACTGCAGGCTCAAAAGTGTATTTTTTTAAGAGTAAAATATCAAAATATGATTTGAATATTCCACCAGTTCTTCCCCTAAATGATTTTTCATGGTAAGATTAATGAAGTGACCCCTTTTCTACTAGTTTCAATAAATTAGCTCCCGTGCATCTGTAATTGCTGTGTGGCAAGCATCACCTGTGAGCATAACCTCTCACATCACCTGCAGAACGACTTCCTTCTTAGGTCAAAGGAATGTCCTTTATTGAATGCTACTTGCCTTTAATAGGAAGTCTGTAAAAAAATATTTCTCTCCCATATGCCCATGTGATACCACATGATCTCAGGAGATAATTGAGACAGATGTGCTTTATACTAATTGCTTTGGAGGTTCTCTGACACCGAAGGTCTGTAGTTATGTGGCAATTCTCCAAACCCCCTAAATAAGAGCTCAGCACATGAACCTTGCTCTATGAAAACCCAGTGTGGAATTACTAGGAGGAATCATCACTCCATCCCTATCCATCTTCATGTCTACATGGTGGTTTAAAGGTCACTGCCCTTCCGTTTGTTCTGGTACCCAGGCAAGGCTCTGGGCTGCTTTGAGGAGGAGGTCAGTCCGCTCTCCGGGTCCCTTTCAGCTGGCCATGCCTCCGGGATCCCACCGGAGCCCAGGTGCTGCGCGGACGGAGGGGATCACTGCAGTGATCTCATAGCAGCACCTCTCCTTGAGGGGAACGGACCGGGGCTAAGAACAGAAGTGCTATAATGTGGTAGGGGGAACCATCAGAAGATTTTGGTCTTGCCTGGAACCTATTATCATCTGTGCCTTGTTGTAGTTTCTTTTTCTCTGACAGAGAGGGTACTTTGAGAATAAGAGAGCCAGATGAAAGACAATATCTTTGATTGGATATAGATAAAAAAAGTGAGAAAACTTCTGGGTGCACAGTCCTTTAACCTGATTAGACCCCCAAAAAAGTACAAATTTCAAGTCAAAAACAGTATTAGAATCAACAGCTCTTAGTTTAACCTAGAATCACACATAGATTTTAATTTTTAAAAAATCTATTAAAAATTTAAAATGATATCTAAGCTTGCTACATGTTAAAACAAACATTCACATACCATAATTTTTTCAAGGAAATATGACACTATTTTGTAAGCTGTCAGAGTATGTCTCAAGAAAAACGGAGTCAATATTACTCTCTTTTTTTTACTGGATATTCTGTATTACATATGTCCACAGTTAGACATCTTCATTTTCACTTTCTTGTTCTTTCATTTTATATCCTTAGGCACTGGCTTCTTTCATATAGGTCAGTTGGTGAAAAAGCAACACGTCTCTATCAGTAGCTAAATGGGTTTGGATGCAAGAATCAGTCTACCTCTCTCTCTTTTCACATATATGTATATGGGTACACATAACAATTCCTGTTTCTTTCTCTGTACTAATATAAGCAGGTATATAGCGCTCCGTGTATACAGATATATATTGCTATGATAGAAATCAGTTTTTCTCCATAACAGCCAGTAAGGTAATTATCTCACTATGTTCTGCAGCCAGCAACTATATGCATCATCTTGCCAGAAGACAGACTGTGACATATAACATAATCTGAAAAGTATTACCTTCAGTGCTTTAATCAATGTTAACATTAACAGTGCTCATCTCTTGCAAAGCATGAAACTATTGACCCCCTAAAGACCTATGTTAAGATATAACAGTATTTTATCCCAGAATTTAATTTGTGTTTGCTACTAATTAAAATACGTGTGACATCTCTAGCATTAACCCCAGTTGAAATCAAGCTGTGCATTGTGCCTTTCTCTTGCAAAATTTCAAGAAGCAGCCTAGGGACAACGGTAGTACAGGAACGAAACAGCTAGAAATCCCATGTAATTCATTAAGGAAGGAAATCAGTGTCACACAGATGTAGAGACACATAAGTTGGTTTTGCAATGCCTCTGAAAGGATTTTTTTTAAAAAAAAAAAATCTTTGAAATAAAAATATCGGGTAAGTGCAAAGAACCAAATTATTCCCACCAGACTTTACAGGACTATTTCTGCCTTTAAGTTCAGAGAGTATTATGAAGTGAAATCTGCATTTTTCTCTTCCCTCCCAGGGACAACCTTCCACCTTCTGTAACCTCTTTACTCTTAAATCTTCTACACTTCAAAATACTTTCTTTTTTCTAATGATATTTTCTGAGAGCTGTCTCATTATTTTTATTATTACTGCTGTATCACTTCCAATGATGTTCACACTCTGGGATTATCCTATATTATCCTACAGGGTCTACTAAGATACCAGCCATCCCAGCAAAGTTTGGGTGGACTATGTGCATGCTGAGGCTTTCCCATCTGCCCAGAAAACAGTCCGGGTCTGTCCCAATCCACTTTATGTTCTTCACTTGGCAAATAAATCATTAGTGTAACAAAACTCTTAACACTGGAACAAACCCATCCCCTCCAAAAAGGGCAGTAAGTCCTATCTTTTCCCATCCCATCATCTCTTCCCTTGCTTTTCTTAGCAAAGAAAAGAAAAAGTCTATATCATCCTTTTAAAATAATTATCAGGTGACAAAGAGGAAGCCCTTAACCCTTTCCAGGCATTTTACTGTAAGAACCATGGGTTATAGATCAATTGCTATGGACAGTTGGATCTTCTTTTCACTCAGGTTCCTGAAACTCAGCTGAAATATGATGTTCTTATTTTACAGAGTAGATAAGAGTATTAAAATGGTCAAAAACCCCCAAAAACCAAAAGTGAATCTTCCATGTTGTCAGCTTGCATGTAGTCTCTACAAAGCTGAGTTAACATGAAGCTCTTCATTCATGGGGACCTGGCTCCTTTAGAGGGACCAACGATAGTCTCCCTACCCCCTGTGCCTCCAGAAAGCCTCATGCTGAAAAACTAGGAGCTCACAGTCAAGCTTAAGTAACTTCTCAGTTCCAGTATTTTTTCCCAAATTCTTTCCATTTGCTTCTCCATCTATCTTCCCTCTGACAAAGAAGTAATTTAAGAGAAAAATACATTTTAAGAGAGTATCAGGCCAGTTGAGATGAAAAGCAGTTATGATTTTAAGGTGAGCTTTAGCTGCTATCAGTTGTACTGTGATGATAATGTTGGTGTTTCATGATGCCACCTGCAGCTTACGTGATTGATATGATTGTGTGTTTTGTTTTGATATACTTGAGAGGCACCCTAGAAACGTTGTGTGCTTCCTGGCCATAAAACACGACTGCCAATCCTCTCAACCTCCCTGGAATCAAATCAAAATAAGAGACAGTGACCTTTCTATTAGAAGGAAATCGTATGAATATAAAGAATGAAATAATAAATAATAAGTGACTCATGAAACACAGAATTATTTCTTCCAAGCACAGTTACTGCTTCCCACTGAGAAAGATTCTGGTACCCTCTTTTACACTATCATACTTACCTACCAAGTGATCTGTACTGAAATCAGTGGGGTTACCCAAGGTGTAAGAAAAAAGGAACTTTGAAAAAGGATTGCAGAACCCAGTCCAGCACTGGTAAATGTTTTGATTTATCAATGTGTATTTTTCATCCTTTTCTTTCATCCATTAGGTACATTTTCATAAAACTAAGCATACTTTATAATTATTTATATTTTTAAATAACATAATCCCATAATTCCCTATTTGCAATGCTGATATTTGATTAGTTAAGTGTGATTAAATTTTTATGCTTTATGTATAATGGAAAAAAAATCAGTGTAATACTGCAATAAATGTGCCGATATTGAAACTATAACATGTATATTTAGGAATCCTAAACCATATCCAGCGTCTTAAACAATAACAGAATAATTGAGCATATTCATATGGGCTATCATTCTGTCTGAAGTCCATGATACAGATTCTAGGAAATGTAATCCTGCTAGGTCACACCAGCTAACACTGAAAAATACTACTTGACAATCCTCTCTTCACTAATGAAACATTACTGACACACATAGGGTGAGATTCTAATCTTGATACAGCTATAAGGATATTATCTTTAATAGGTTTTGATTTACAAGTAAGATCAAGATTCACGTCCATATTTTAAACCGCAGTTGTTATATAAACATCAAATATCAATGGAGTGAAAAAATTAATTGTGTTAGGCTGAACAAAAGCTACCAAGGAATTAACAAGACTCACGTTTAAATCATTTGAAGGAAGTATCTTGCCCTTTCTACTACATCAAATGAAAAAGGGGTCTGGAATACAAGATATAATTTTAAAATAGAGCAAATTATTGTGCTGGTAGTATTCCACTGATTTCAATAGAATCAGGCTTGCTGGGAATCTGTTCCTCTGCACTAAAGTACCACCCTGTTCACCTGGTTGGGATGTGCGAGGGCTAAGTTCTTCATGAGCACTTCAAGTGTGGAAGCGGGGTTGTTGCCTTGTTATGCACCACTTTTTGGTACAGTTTCCATCAGGCAATTTCATTTAGTGCTTACAGAAGATTGCACACAGGTACAGCTGTATAGCCAACAGCAATAGCTTAACACATTAATGCGGACGTTGACTGAAATGCAAATGCAAACTGTGTTTCCACCTCCTTTGCAATTATTTACCAGCCCATCTAATCTAGTCATTAATTTACTAAAAATGTAAGGGACAGACTCTCAGCTGAAAAGCTAAAATAGTTCATTGACTTCAGTGGAACTTGGTTGGCTTAGAGTAATACTGACTCTCCCCTAGACTGAGATTTTTCAGAAAGCAAAGTAAACAAAATATGCTTTCCAAGTCACAACTCCAAAATATATCCTGTAAATTAAATTTTTTCTTCTCCCTCAGGAACTGGAACCTTGAGAGTACAAAAATGTCAGCTTTTAACAAATATTAACCTTTTAATTCCAGTCTCTTTTTCTAGAGGGTGGCTGCTGGGGTGATATGAAATACTGATGGACTATCCATCACATAGCTTCTGTCTATGGGTCATTGCACAGCCTTAAACAACCACAGAAACCAAAAGATAAATCTTTTGATGAAATACTTGCAATTCTTCAGAGACATTTTGAGCTAATGCCAGTGTTTATCCCAGAGTGGTTTCTCTGCTGTCAGCAGAAGCAGAGTGTTTATAATGCAGTTTGCATCAAGACTGAAACACGGTTCTATAGACCAAATCCAGGCAACGGCCAGGCAATGCGCGTAGAGACTATTTTGTCTGCATTATTCACAGTGCAGAATGCAAGACCAAAAGTCAGAGTTCACCAGTCAGTGTCCATGTACAGAACACAAGGTTCCTTTTGAGATATTGAAATTTGGAGTGATACATTTATCTCAAGTATTAGAAGCATTACCAAAGAGGATAGCCCTAACCAGCAGCCTTCAGGCTTACAACTGCACACACACAGAGGTCTGGAAAGAGAGGTGGTTATACAGGGTATCAAGGGAGAAACCCTCTATACAGAAAAGGTTTGCGACATGCCCAGACCAGCTTTTAGAGAAAACGTGCATATTCGGATGAAGTTTGTTTGTTACATGATATTCAATCTGCCAAATTCCTATCTCGCAGCGCCTGTGAAAGATCAGAGGACTTTGGTAGCGTTATGGTCTTCATTTTAGGAATAAATATAAGAAGGGGAAAAAGAGGGACTGAATTTGGCTGCTCTCATTAACTGATGCATCTTGGGGATTTTGCAATAATACAGCATGGGGATCCTCACTCCTTTTGCCTTGCATCTATTTGCAATGGCTACCATATTTCAGCTGATGGTCCCCAGGCTTCTGTGTTCTGTCCAAAGAAACACGACATTTTGTTCAGGTCTTGGAAGGGGTTCTTCTGTTCTCGTGTTTCAGAAATCCAGGAAACAAAATAAAAAGCAGCATACAAATTAAATAGAAATACTTCAATACTCACGCAAATTTAAAGAAAATGTAGTTTGGGGGCCCTGGCAATACCTCCTGTCATGGATGCATCTCTTGCAACACTCTCATCACGAGAATTCTTTACAACTTCAGTTCCCTTATTTGAAAGCTTGCACATTACTCACAAGGAAAGGTACTTGACAGTTAAATGTATTACATACACAGTCTTTGTACTATGAATCCAAGTCCTTTCCCTTCCACCCCCCACCCCCACCCCACCCCTTTTTTCCTTCTCCCTCCCCTTTATCAAACACCACTATTGACTGGGGAGCAAAAGCCCCTAAGATACTAAATCTTCAGACCATGAAGGGAAATGGAATGGTTTTCTAATGGAGTATATCTGAGTGCCTCTGGCTTTTAGAACCTGTCTTTAAAGTCTGCTTACTGAGGCATAGATGACCACTCAAACACAGACAGATTTGTCACTTTGGTTTTCAGGACACCCATCCTGTAAAGACCACAAAGCAATTGCGAGGACTTTAGTGGCTAGACCTTCTCTTGCTATTCATGAGGTTCTTGAATTGGATTTAATTTCATGCCAGATTTGACTCTATCAATGGAAGACCAGCTCAAATGATTTCTTAAGAAATGCCCAAATAACACCAGCCATTGTTACAAATCTTTTTATGCTCCATAATACAGAGCAAGAAGAGATGTTTTGACTGTAAAAATCAAGGTATAGTTACCATTGTCCCAAGGGCTACTGTAAATATTTTACAGTGTACAGTTACTAAGGACATACCTTTAATTACATTTCAGCCAATTTATAATTCAGGTCTTTAAAGCCATAGATCTATACAAAAGGACACTAAGCTCTCTAGTATACTGCATTATCAAGGTTTTTTTTTTTTTTTCCTCTGTCTCAGCCTTTCAGTCCAAGATATAATCCTCACGATGTTGTGGGTGCTTACTGCTTCACAAGCTCTTGCACACTTGTTTTCATGCTATTGTGAGCAGCAGACTGATGGTGATCCTAGGACCAAAGTTTTAGTGTGTAAATGGCTGACCCGGAATGAGCTAATTTGCAGATGCCCTGGGGATAAAGAGCCCATATCAATTCAGCAACTAAGATGATGGAAATGAGTTCAAGAATTCATGTAGATACTGCATTTAATAACTGTTACATACCATAAAGAACTTTCACCAGTAAATTTCAGAGTACTTGACAACTGAAATCTTTTCAGCCCCGTTTTACAGGTGGTCCAACAGAAGCAGGAAATAGTTTGATAAAGACCCAACAGAAAGGCAGTAATACAGTTATGAATAAAGCCAAGTTTCCTGGTTGCAAACATTATGACCTGCCCGGTTATCTGGCAAAAGAAAGTGGGTATGTCCAGCTGTACTCACAGTCCCCCCACTGAGACAGTGATGGGAACTGAAAACTTTGACATACCTGCCTCGCTGCAGTGCTTTTATAATCCCCTTTACTAGCTGTGAGAATTCCAAATTCAAACATAAATTGACAACATTACCAAAACCTTATGAAATAAGTGGATTTCATCTTCCAGCTCCTTTTGTTACCCAAGTCTGAAAAGACCTGGTCAAACTCTTCGGAAGAAAAAAAAAAAAACAACACATCAAAACCAACATTCAGACATGGACAGCTAAATGTTAGACTTAGCTAGAAAGCCACCCTTTCTCAACATCCATAGTTTGATTGTCATCTGGCTTGATAAAGTTGCTTCCAATATATTCCTGTTTTTAGATCTGCTGCCATAAAAATGATGCAAACGGGTTCCATGGAACCAGCTGCAGAGTCATACTGATTTACACCACCTCCTCCAGAGTAGGAATGTTAATAACCATGTTATTTTTGGTTCCTTTCCTGAGACTGCTTAAAACTCTGCAGAATAAACCTGGTTTATGCTCACTGAAGACTTGCACCCAATAAAGTGCTGAACTAAACAACATCACCACAGCAACTTTTTCTGTGGTCTCTATAAAAGCAACACATAATGTTAATATAGAACAATGCTAGATTTTTTTAAATGCCCAAGCTCATAGCTTCCAAAGTATTTGAAACTACATTTTACATCATCAAGCCACTTGGACTGTAGGCATGAAACTAATGAGGTGGCTGGACCATTGTTTGTATCTTAGTTTCACTTGACACCACCAGAAACCACTGCCAGTGGCTTCTGTATGTAGAAGAGTCCAAAGCGATGTCTGTGTCTGACACAGCATTTGGATGTGTTCCTGAATTCCTATACAACACACTAAAGAGGATTGATTTCAAACCCACTCAAACTGTAGATTCAGAAGCTGTTCTTGAATTCAAAGATTTTTAAAGAAGAGCAGAAAGAGATCAGAAAAAAAAAAAAAAAAAAAAAAGTAAAATGAGGGAACAGAAAGTAAAATGCATTCAAGAGCAAGCAGAATGGAAACCAGAGAGAATATGTGAAAAATAGATCAATGGCAGAATCTAATTTCTTCTCCCTCATGCCAATCCCGCTTTTACACAGAGATGATACTTACACATGTCTTTCCTTAACAAGAACATCAAAGAAAAAATGAACTGACTGTACAAGTAATACAAAACAAAGTAATAACTATGCAAAGAAAAAGGATTCATGAATTTCACCTGGTTTCAAAACTCAAGAATAGCTCAAAAAGGTTCAATAAGATTGAAATAACAATAAATTGCAATACTGCAGGGGAAGAAATTTCATTCAATAGAAGAGACAGAACAATTCATGTTTAGATTTATATTTAAATTAACTAGTATTCTAACACAAAGTTACATTTACTCAGAGTTCTTAATTCAGCCTATGCAAGTCTATCATGAAAAAAATATCTAGGTTTCATCAGTGATGAAGCAAACATAGTTATGAGTCTATTTTAAACACATTTCTCACACACACTGCAGACTTTAAGCCTCCAGAAAAATAAAATCCCCCTGGATATCTTCATAAAATCTACCTAGTTGTTTTCCACAACAATTCTTATGAGTCACTATGAGCTTCTATAAAACTAAGAGGGTGTGTGTTTGTTTTTCTAATTAAATAAGAAAACAGAATGTTTTCAGTAGCTCTTCTGGTAGGTGACAATACAGCACCAACAAAACCATTAGAAGAAATCATGTTTCCTTGTCTGCTTCAGGCTTACTGGAAAATTATGGAGAAAAACAAAGGCCAAACTATGTGCAAACAAAAAGGTGTTTCTTCTCTCCAAAAATAATGTAGATTATCAGAATAAAAAGTTAAAAGAGGTTCCCTACACTGCTTCTACAAATTGCTGAAGCTACTGCCAAAAACATAGGAAATGCAATTCAAGACAGCTGCATCAAAGAATCTATTATTGGCCTGGGCACACTAGTACACAAAAGCAGAGAAATTACTATTATATAACCATCAAGAAATGGAAAAATTATTATTTTGGTCAGAAACAAGTAAAATTCTAATTTATTTAGAGAATATTGGCTGAGATTTTCAACAGAGTGAAAAGAAGCTAGATGCCCACATTTCCCTGAATTTTAATAGCGTTTAGGTTCCTTTGAGAAGCCAAGACAACACTTTCAATTAAACTATTTTGCATAATAATTTCATGGCTTGATCCTGATATGCACTGAGACAATTCCCACTGCATTCAGTGAAAGTTTAGGGTAATCAACATCTCTCAGCACCTGACTGAGAAAACCCAGACCATAAAACTTCTCAGTTACCTAATTCATGGATTTAAAACAAAAACAAAAAAAAACACAAAAAACCCCCAACCAAACAAAAACCAAGAAAACCCACCACAAACACACACACCAAAAACACATACCACCACACACCACAAAAACCCCACCAAACAACATTGTCCTAAAGGGCAATTGAACCAGTTATGTAAACAAGGCAAAAGGGGGTGTGGGAGGGTGTGGGTGGGGGGTGGATATCAATGGAAATGGGTCCCTGGGTGAACTTTTTGAGTGTCAGCTACCAAGAATGAACCTTCCCCCCCCCCAGGCACTCCTCAACAGCAGTAGCTACCTGATTAAGACACCCACACTGAGTCAGAAATGAGACAGTCCTTATTACAATACGAATGGTCTTTCTATAAAAATGATACTTCCCATCACAAACCATTAAGTATGGTGTGCCATCTACAATTGCACATTGTGACATTGTCAGGTAATGCACAAGTTAAAAATTAATATATTGTCATTATAACTGCTCATCTAATACATGGAGCAAGGTACTATAATCATGTATTGATGCTGGAAAGCATGAGAAATTTGACGTCTACAATGAAAGATTTGAACATGTTTTTGATTCCTCTAACCCCGTATCTTTTCAAAGATGAGTAGATAACGATCTGCCATTCAGCTGGAAACTCTCTTGGAAGGCTTAATGGTCGGGCCTCTAGAAATGACGAGATGCTTGATTTTATGCTTTGTGCGCATGCATTTCAGTGCTAAGTATATGTTATAATTTTAAGCACATATTTAAAATTTTCTCTGCATCTGAGCTAGTGATCTATGTATGTATACTGCATTCAGGTATCAGCAGAATAACAACCCTACCTATGGCATAGTAAGATTCTATGTCCATACTATGCACAAGTAGTATGTATGTTTGCTTACCATCCAAAAAAGTAAAAATGGTGTATAGAGTTTTATGTTCACATGGACTAGCATTCTATAGTATGTAACTGTCAATTCACTTTAAATGCTAGAAGTAAGACACAATTAAGGGACATTCAACTACCACCTGCCACTCAGTCTAGTTGTTAACTCAACCATGATGACATTAAGGTTGTGATACAATAATCCTGCAAAAACAGTATTACTGCTAGCCTGCCTAACATGAGCAGCACCTGAATTTAAACCATTTTTAATGCACCTGGGTATAGGTACTGGCAGTATGTTTTAAAGCGCTTTCTTAATTATTTACTGTATCTGAAGCAGTTCAAGTTCTCAAATGAAACTCTCTAACTCCCTCCCATCCGGCTGGATGCTGAGTGATCTCAAACTCCTAATGAGATCAGCAAAAACTGGGTTTGCAAGGCATGTCACTGGAAGTTCTTGGTCTTTTGCAGATTCGCTTGCAGCCATTTTTGCAGTACCAGAATAATTTTATTCACGGCACATCTTGGAGAAGGTTTAAAAAGCCGCAGCAGAAAGTCTTCACAATCTTTTGGATTTCTAAATTAAATTCAGTGAAATAGTAACTGTTCTCCTTAGTCATTAGTCATTTCCATTTAGCATGACTCCACTCATACAGAAAAGCTGGATTTCCAGAGGGAATACCAATATAACGGCCAAGCCAGATACCAGAACACAATAGCTGAAATAAAAATCAATACTGAGCCATACAGATCTTAAAGTACATTGAAAATAAAATTGTTTTCCACTGTAAATGTAATTTTAAAATCTAACATATTGAATACATTTGATATTGATTATTTTAGCAGTATTTCTGAAGGCTAATAGATACAGTCTGTACTAGCCTCAATGTACTGGAGTACAAAAACTGCTTTTGTTGTCCTAGCAACAGCCAGGAAAAAAATGATCTCACAAATCAAATTCAATGGAAATGCAGTGCTTTACTGAAATAGACAACTACGTGATTTTAAAATACAGCAACTTAAATATACACTTTATGAACTTGAATCTGGCCTTTCCGAACTGAGATTGTCCTAAGGAGCAGATAGGGTGGGAAGCATGAACCCACATTTTACTGAAGAATAAGTAGTACATAACTAAATTGCCAGACTGGAATATTTTACACATGTATCTGCTCAGTTTCCTTTGACTAACATCATCTATGGAGGAGAGAATTCCCATCTCCTCCTATGACCAGGGAATCGTAGAGAAGGTTATTTCTACAAAGAGGTACGAAAGTAAGTCTAAGGAGGAACTGCTATTGGCACGGCAGTCTCAAGAAAGCACCACGCGGGGCAGAAGACTGGATCGGTACACCATTTAGTAGAACAAGGTACAATCAAGTGTGTCGTGTTTCTGGGAGACAGTCTTGCTTTCTCTGATGCATAGAAAGGGAACTAGAGGATCTTACTTTACACTCCCCCTCCTCATACTGTTTCATGATGCTGTATGCTCTGAACATCCCTTTGACCTCCATCACTCAGCACCTAACTGCAGAGTCAGATCTGTCATCTTGATCCAGGTCCTACTGGAGTAAGAGTGTTTCCATTTACATTAAGGGGTCTTGTATCATGTTTATTTTCTGAGCATCTTCAACAACAATCCTCTAAGGAAGAAAGAAAGCAAATAGCTAAATATATTTCAAGATCTATATAAAATTGGAATGAACCAGGGAACAAATAAATAATCATGATAGGTCTTGAAGAAAATGGGATGAATAGGCTTACCAGATTTATGGTAAATGTGTAGTCTCATAAACATTTCTGTTAGATTGTATCTGAGGTCATCAGATCAAGTGTCTATAAACTGAAAGTAATGACATACAATTAACACTTCCAAAAACATGTGCTGTTCATTGGCCTGCCAAACCAGAAAAACGTTCATAGGAAGTAATACTTAACTATCCAGTATGCTCAGAGGGAAATCAGATTTGAGAAAACAATAAGTGTTTTTGAGGTATCCTTAAAAGCTGATAACCATTTACCATTTAATCAATATAATCTCTGTATGTACAATTGTAAGAAGGAAATAACCACAAAGAGAATTCAAATGTATTTTAAAAGAAGTTCTGTCAACTACTTCCATATAATTGTAAAAAAAACCCCAACCAACCAACCAAAAAAACCTCACTACAAATAGAATTTTTTGTACCTTCTTAGAGTTAAAATATCATTTAGAAAATTGTAAAAATTAGGAGAGTCTGAAATAGATTAAATCCCAGCAGAGTCTCATGTAATTATAAGATAACCAGGCATCTGGTTAAAAACAAACAAACAAACATCTACTGTATACACATTTTTATACATCATTGCAAGGGAATATTGACAACCTGGAGGGATGATGTGAGCACAAAATGGGGGGGAAAAATAAAACAAAAAAATCTTTCTAGAGTACTGGAACATGTAGCACCAATAGCACATATTCTACTTCCTGGAGAAGATACCAGTCAGATGTAGTTATCCTTTAGATAGTTGGGTTTTTTTTGGGTTTAGTGGTTTTTGGGGTTTTAAGACATTTTTAGAAGAGTTTAGTTTCAGTTTTGTTTGTTGTTGTTTAGTGGGGGGTTGTTTTGGTGTTTTTTTTTTTTTATTATTTTTTTTAATTGCATTTATCAATGGTGGATTTTTTCTGAAATCCTAATATTAAATGTATTTATTGCTTATATTGTTCATTATTGCTATATGCATTATCATTATCATATGCTGTATGTCCATTTATAGGAGTGGCCTGCATTTATGATGCAAGTTCGCTTTATTCAGTTGTCTTGTATTGACAGCAGATTCCTTAATTACATACGTAACTAATGTGAACTACCAATAATTTTGTTTAAAAGTAAAAGAAATGAGCAGCCACATAACCCTAGAAGACAATTGGTTTAAGAAATCTGTTATGACAGAGGGGAAAAAGTATTTTTCTTAGAAAGCTTTTGAAGTGTTTGTTTCTTTGTGTTGTTTTGGTGTATTTTTGGTGGGATTTTTTTTGGGGGGGGGTGGTGGTGGGGGTTGGTGTTTGTTTGTTTGGGGTTTTTTTAACACTAAACTAAAAATGAACGTCCATGTGCAACTTGGATGTTCAGTTTTACCAGAACCTCAATGGGACTGATGCAAGAAAGTACAGAATGTAAACTTGTCAAGGCATGCTTGAAAGTGGAAGGAGGACATAGCTAGTGAGACAGTAAAATATCAATGCTGCACTTATTCCAATGTCAACAGAATGAGCTGTAATCTATGAATTCTCAGATAGTAAGAAATTCAGCATTAACTATTTTAGTACTAAAGTGCAGGACTCGGGGAGATGAAATGGATGATGATGCAAAACCAAATTCTTTTGCTGATGAACAGCAGTAATAATTTAGCATAATCCCTATCCCTGCAGACAAACATCCCTGTGTAACAAAGTACTTTCATCAAACAAAATGTGGCTCTCTCTCGACCTAATCTCAGAGTCATGTCACCTCTGGGAAACCTCAGCTGAGGGAAGCTTTATTTTGTTTTTCAGCTCTAGATTCAGCTGTACTTTGACACAGTAGGTAAAGACAGAAAAATGCCAATGAAATTCTGAAATTTAATCATAAAATACATAAACTATTCTTTCACTAAGCAATATACGTTTTCAGTTGAATTATGGCTATAACCTATGGATTTCACTTTGTAAATATAACTGGAATATGGCAGATTTTGCTAATGACTTGTTCACACTGGAAAGTTGTATAAAAGTTAAAGTGTACAATATAAAAGTATTCTGTAAAGAAATGAAATGGACTCTTCACTTGTGAGTATCCCTATTCAATACAAACGGGCCTCATTCTCACTTAGCTAGTAAGGGCTTAGAATTGATTTAAGCTTAAAAATAAATATCCACAAGGGAGAAATACTGTAATAATACATCTAATTAGCAATGCCAATATTATTCTATGACTACAATGGAGGAAAAAAAAAAAAAAAAAAAAAGAAGTCCCACTGAACAAGCCTGCAGTACCAGGGGACATAAGAAATGCACCTGACTGGGCTGTATTTTCTAGACAGCAGCAGCTAGCGCTGTGGAGAGTACGCCAGAGACAGTTTTTGATAAAGTAATTTCTGACACCAAGGTTTCACTGGCTTGTACTTAACAGCAGCTCTACGACATTTCTGTAGAATTTCTCACTCACATGTTGTCTTTTTTTTTTCACTAGTGGCAATTAAGTGTTAGACATGATGAGAGGAGATTGCAGCACAAAAACACTCTGTTCAAACACTCACTCAGAAGGGAAGGTGGGGGGGAAGTGAGGGGTTTAAAATAAGCAAACAAAAACCAGACAGCAATTAAAAAAACCACTCAAAATAAGAGGATTGCTGCAAGGATGAAGTCAATGACAGCTCATGTACAAAGTTCCCTTCTCCACCCAGAGACTAAGTCTTGCTAACTCCAGAGAAACAGAAGTAAATCCATCCCCACCCAGCCCACCATGTCATTGAAACCAAACAGACCCTTTCAAGGTTCAAGAGAAGAGATGGGCCCATCCCCATAGAAACCAGCCAAGTCTTGCATTATCTTGGTATCTGCCATGTTACTTCATGTATCTGTTACTTCTGCACAGGCAGACAGTGCAATGTAAAGAGGCAACTGCTCAGCAGTACTAGCCCGTATTCATCTAAAAGTGAAAGACAGGACTAGATTTTGCATTAACTTAGAGAGCAACATAAATCTCAATTCTTGATTCCATTCTGCAGGACACTCACATCTCCAGATTCTTGGGATCCTGATCTTGTTCTCAAAGTCAATGGACAGACTCTCACTGATTTCAATTTTCTACACATTAAGCCTCTACCATCAACAGACGTGTTCCCTACCCATTATTAGAAGACACTCAAATGGCTGATGAGTAAGCACAGGAAAGTTAGTATTTGTTGAAAATCAATATGTATTTTTAGAGCAGCTTTTATGACAGGCATCTTAAGACACTGAATAGTAAAATCAGACACTTAAAATAATTACAGAGCTCATTTAAACCAATTAGAATACTCCAGTGAGTAGAAAAATCACCAGTCTCTCTAAGTATTCCAAAGGAGAGCCTAATGCTGAAAGCCAAAAAATCTGGAAAGTTTGAGGTAACTTTCCTCTCTGCTTTCAGGATATATATCACAAAGGCTTAAATCAGACAGGAACTCATGCACTTGTAGTTGTTGACATGCAGAAACAAAAGATTTTACCGCCTCCAAAGTGGTAAGGGGAATAAAGGGGAAAAATGCTTGCTTTGCCCATGTTAGTTTAAATCTGATTGCCTCCTTGGTTTAGTTTAGGTATAGCATTACATCATCTGAACAGAGCGTTTCATGGCATAGTTCAGTAAGGAACTTGGCCCAACTCTATAATTGGCTTCATCCTCTCTAGAGGTCAGCGAAAACCCAACTGTCCACTGACAGGTGTCACTTTCAAGTCTCGGTTATTTATTCTCTCAAAGATTTTCTTGGTTAGGAAGGAAAAAAATATCATGAAAGACAAAAAATTGACACTAACCTATGTCAAGTCTAGGAAAAAGAGAAACAGCTGCTCTTGGTTTGGTCTGGCACATTTTCTACCACTGGCAGCTGCTGGACCTGCTGTGCTGCTTTGCTCAGCAAAACTAGGATACTAATATAATAGAACAGAAATAAGTTCACAGAAGTGAAACAATCGGCCTCACTGAATGCTCAAATCTGCTTGAAGCACATGCAACACAAAGCCAGCACAAAACCCAGATATTTGGGGAGAAAGGAAGCAAAGCAGCAGAATTTGGAAAGGTGTATAAGGACAAAGGCAAAAGATATTTAACACATCAAAAGAACCTGCACCCAAGCCTTGTATTGCACTCAATGAACATGTTCTTATGATGCAATGACTAATATAGCTTCATAACCCCCCAAATGCCTTTTATTCATTTTATATATTTTGAGCAACCTGGGACAGCCTGGCAGTATCAGCAAGACAGAGAACTGAATTTATGTCTTTCATAGATCTTACACTGTAAAATAAATTTCTGGTGCAGCTGTGATTTGAAAAACTTTTCCTTGCTTTAGCCATGAAGTCCACTGTAGATGAAGGAGAGCTCTTGCTAAATCATTATTCATTCTCAGGAAGACAATCTTAATTGAGATGGAAATGAGCAGTGCTGAAACATCAAGGTTTATATGGTGCAGAAATATGCAAATAAAGTAACAGAAAAAACAGTATTTCAGCCTTGTACCATGCAATACATGACTTGCTCAGCTGTATTCTTATTTTTTCATACAAACTCCCCATGACTGCCTGGAACACAAACAGCAAGTTGCTAATCCCACTAGCAGAGTGCCCAACACAACCACAAATATAGACATGTAAGTGGTATTTTAAAAAAAGCAGTTTACAGCACATTTCACATTGATTTTAACCACCAGGTCTTGCTTAGTTTGGTTAGATATCTACATTTTTAGACAGTTTAAGTCCTAATGCTGTCCTTACTTATGTAACTGGCTCCAATGGCATAGCCATCAGTTTTCATCCAAAACTTGACTGAGAATCCCTAGAATGCCACCTCTGTTTGTATAAAATTAAGCTATATGCATGCTATGGAGGAGGATGAAGAATGATTTCTTCTTAGGAGTATGTGTGCAAATATGCTGTGTGTTGAAGAGACAGACCGAGTACAGAAAACAGTCACAACAAGCAAAAAGCTACAATGCACCATTCTACTGATCAGGGAGATTTAAACATCAAAGCAAAAATAAAAGTTACGGTGCACAATCCAAGGGGCCAGTAGAAGTTAAGACAGACTAATGAATACAGACAGATATAGATTTCACCCCAAATAATCAGCTCATATCCACTAACATTGTTTCAAGGAAAGGAAATGGACTGAGTTTCCCAGATCATCTCCACAGAAACCAAATCAACTATATAAATATGCATAAAAGATGAGAAAATGGTGTGTTCAACAATGAAATTCTGGCAGCAGTCAGTGCTTAGCTAGCTGTTTGCAGAGTTTAATATTTTCTATAATGAATAAATAATTAAGTCAACTAGCCATATTCAAATTGTTTTAGAGACATCCATTAGACTACACCTGTCCAAAATGCAATATACTACTGGATTGTTGGCAAATAAATCAACAGAACTTAAGAACAAAAGGAAATCCTCTTTTACCCACATTAGGATGCAATATTATCAAGAAAACTAGGGGTTTCAGGAAAGCGCATAAAATAACCCAAGTTGCTATAAACCAGCATGGATTTTTTTTTTTCAATTGATCAAAACATAATTGCTTCTGATTTGACAGTTTTTAGACAGATACCGCTCCATTGTCTTCTGCTTTAATCAAAGACGACCAGAGTAGGAACCAATCATTTTTCCCTACCTTCACCTCTTCTACACAGCATAACTGACTTGCCTTCAGTAGACATGTTCCTGATTTTACATCAGCTGACACAAGACTGGAGGGGAGTCAGGTCCAGTTGAGTAAATTCTAGAACAGATGGATTTAAAAATGCTTTAACTCACCACCTGCTCATCCTATATCATCAACTACTATCAACTATGATCTCATCAGCACTTGACACCACTAATGCATCATGAAGGTCAAAAAAAATGCATGTCTTCACAGGTATTGCAGGCTATATTTTCTTTCTGGCTAAATAAATGACAGGCTGATTTTAGGGAAATATCCTTGTTTTACATTACAGAGAAGGAAACTAAATAAGAGGGGTTACTTTCCCAAAGAAAACAGCAAAGCAGGAAGCAGAATTCAGGTCTCCAGTGCCCAATCTTCTCCACCATATTCCCCCTGTTGTGCCATGATGAAACTGCGTTCCACTGAAAATGCATCTTTTTGCAAGGAGTAAGATTTTATCATTGCAGCCCAGGTGATATGGCTGCATCAAGGAACTTATGGCTATTCGCTTGGCTATTTCAAGCTCTGCACCAAATCTTTACTACAGCAGTCTTTTCTTATATCATTAAGAAAGTGCTGTATTTATTTCATTCTTCCTACTCAAAGTGAAATGGAAGAATACCAGTTCCATCCTGCAACACTACTGATGTGTACTGTGAGAAAGGGAGAGGCCAGTAACTTATTATTAATAAAAATAATCTGAAAATTACATCTCCAAGGAGTAAACACACATCTCCAAAAGATCACTGAAAACTGCTCATGGAGCCTATTCTAGCACCGAGTCACCTTCCCCCGCCCCCATAGGAGCGATGAATGAATCCCACCTACCTCAATGAGAGGCTTGGACCTCAGTAAAGTAATAAGATGTGCTGCAGCATGGCCTTGCTCCTTCAGCAACATACTCGTTGTGCTCTCTCTCTGTATTTGCCTCTCATTTTATGTCAATGGGGGGAAAGGAAGAGGGGGAGGGGGGAGATTTTAACGGCTGTAGAGAACATGGGTAATTATTGACTTCATTAAGCAAAACAGTAAAATATTATTGACCTTTGAAGAAAGCAGTAAAATGTCAAATTTTGCTCTTTTTCTTTCTACGCAAAAAATCTTTTCTACACAGTATTGTCCTTTCTTTGTAGTAACGCATTAAATTGTGATCGGCTCCCAGTATACCTAGCCTCCAACGAACAACTACCAGAAAAATCCGTAGAACAGATCTATTCTTTTCATTCCTCTTTATTAACCTGGCCCCCATCAGGGAAAAAGTAAATGCTCCTCTATAGTTTTCTTGACTTCTGAGATCACTTGCATGCTCAAAGTCAGGCAGGTGCCCACACAGCCAACTGAATCGTGCTAATTCTTCCCATTTTCCTTCTCTTTATGTGCATACACCTCATGTTGAGCTTGTCTAGAACATGTCCAACAAGGCAAGCCTCCACTGAAGACAACTGCATTCCCTAGCATAAAATATGTTTTTCCAGAATCAAGTCTTCTACTTGGGGAACCCCGCTTACTGCCCAACTGTTGTTCTTAGCAGCTTCATCTTTCATTAGGGCAGCTGTGATCAATACAGGTTTTCTAGGTTAAGAGAAGAAAACTCCTTTAGTGCTAAACATATCAAGGATACATAAATTGTTTACATATTGCTCAAAACCAGTATTTGCCTTGAAGCTATAATTGTCAGATGTACAGTCGTCCTCAGGATCAAAGTCTAAATTAGAATCACTTTCCATTTGAACTATCCCTAAAGAGATAAGTGGCTATATAGGAGTATTCACTTTACTTTTACATTATATTTATTATTATCCAAAAATAACAATTTTTTATTACACTGCTGAAGTGGGTTTCTCTAACTTGTTATAAAGGAATGAAATAATTGTCTTACTTATTTTTAGCTTCTATAATTTGACAAGAGCTAGCCCATTTGGAAGTGAAACTCAACCTTAACAAGTCTTACTCTTCAAGAATTTAGGATCCCCTTCTTTGAGTAGCAGAAGTAACGTTGAGCAAAATACTCCCTTGATTGGCTGTTTCTAGGAATTACTGACATTACATGCAACTCATTATTCTCATTATTTGGTCTGACAGTAGATGAAGAAACAAATTTTGATCAGTGTCAATCAATCAATCATACATTATTTTCAATAGAATGACACGCCAAATTCTTAACATTCTAATGAAAGGTGCTAATAAATTGCTAATGTCAACTCAATTGCATACTGCAGCCTTTATACAAAGCAACCGCTTTGTAGCCCCTCTGTAGATAAAGGGCAAAAACTCCAGTGATGAAATTGACATTAAAGTGTGAAATTAAATCCATGAAAAGAAGATCCAGAATGCTGGAAGCTCACAGCAAGGAACAAAGAAAAAAAAAAAAAAAAAAAACCACTAAAACAACCTAACAAAAAACACACACCAAAACAACACACCCCACACATTAACCTATAGCAAGACTTAAAGTCCCTCCAAAACTGCACAACAGTGAAAAATATTCGAGTCAGCAGAAATAATACTGATCACAAACTACTCCTTGACAAAAAGAACGCACGTATTTGAGACTGAAAAGAGTCCCCTCCCCCAGTAATATTTCATTTCAAAGAAAAGGGGAATTAATCCATTTTAAAGATTTTTTTTCAATCTACGTCTGTGAAAATTAAATAAGAAATATCAATAATGCCTACTTTGAGGGCATGTTTGATTTTGGATTGGTCATCTGGTCTACACATCTCCCAATGATTGATCTTACCAGGGAAAGTCTACCTCAGATATTGTGGTGAGTCTGTTTAAAACCACAGCCTGCATTCATCTTTCAAGAACCACCCCAGAATACTCTGATGCAGGATGCCTGAAATGTTGCAGGAAGTCAGAAGTTACCTAATGTTTGTCCAAAAGGCAGACTGGTTTGGGGGCATGGTTTTTAAGCACAGGACTGGGAGAGAAGATGATCGATCTATGCCCCACCAAAACCCACAGCTAAAACAATAGCATCTCAACGGTCTTGCTTTGAAAATTTCCAAAGGCACAGGTAAACGCATCATGAGCACTCAGCAACAAATTAGTTCCCAGACTTACTGTACTGTCTGTTCAAGTAGCACCTGGTTGCAAGTGTAGCAGTTTGTCCCAGGCTAGAATTTCTCTGTTCTACCTTTACATTCGTAGTAATCTTTTGTTGCCATTTTTTGTGGTTCTGTGGTTGTCCCTTCTTTGGGTAGGGGTCTCACAGACTGAGCACAACGTGCTGGATATGTCAGACCTATGGGACTTCTGTCTGCACATCAGAGGGGAAATTCAAACAATCAGAAAGGGCTGGTACCACTCTGCTGTTTCTTGCAGTGAAATCCCTCTTACAATTTCAGTTGCAACTGTTCTAACCATTGGCAGTGGAAAAAATTATATCCTTAGTCACATATTCACTACTCACAAGGCACCTTTTTCAGCCACATATGCCAAGCCCTCACCAATTCCTGGCATATATTAGCATACCAAACTACACAGTGGCACAATCCAGAATTTTTGATGAAAGGAATTGGCCAGGTGTGAGGGAAGAGCATACTGCTCTTTTCTAGCCAGCACGACTCAAACCCATTATGATGCACTGCCAAGGACTCAAGGTTACTGCTTAATTCTTCCCATAGCTCAAAAAAAATTAACCATGACAGCAAAAATTTCTAAGACTACTTTGACACCTGATTATTCCTGTTTTATTGCAAGGAAACTCCATTTTTGAAGGGTATCCTCATGACCGTATGCAGAGACTTTCAATAAGATACTAATAGCACAACTCTATTCTACAATCTGGTTCACCGTGTGATGTATACGGAGTTATACACTGTATACCAAAAAATTACCTAGTAGTTAGGCTGCTTATATCTTCCCTTATAATCCCAAATACAGTTATTATATTTGATCTGTAAATTAAGGAAAGGTCTGAAAAATAAATACCTAAGAATGATCAAAATCAGACAAGGCAAAAATATATCCAATACAGACCAATCATGCACAGGAAATAAATCACTGCCCATCCATCAGCTTTTGTTATACATGGATCATAAACTTCAGTGACTTTTTTTCTTTTCCATTTGTACAAGAGGTAGTTATAAGACTAGTAATATATTTTTATGTAGATTACTGGCATTTTACACTCATGGCCTTTACTTACCCTTTTCTTATTATCAGGTGATTCTGCTTTCAAACATATATAGTCTTTGTTTAAGGAATAAACTTGCTAGTAATTCAATATTATATTTGTTAATGTTAAATTAACAAGGAATACATTAGGGATGTAATATTTTGTTCCATTTCAGTAGTTCCTTATAAGCAGTGAGGTTACAATAAACCTTCAGTAGAGCATCATCTAGAAACCAGTCAAAGTACAGTTCATCAGAGGTCATCTTTGTATTATGAGCCCGAAAGCTATGATTAGCAGACAAATACTGCAAAGAAAACATTAAGTGAGAAATGTGATTTTATTGCACCTACAACTTCCTTACTTCAACTTTTGCATTATTCAGCAAAAAATTTAATTCAACTGGATATATTTAAAATAAGCCAAATAGGTGGATAGATTCAGTAGATTAGCAGCTGTGACACTACTTTTACTTTCAGCTTTCACTTGCTAAAACATTAAGATGGAAACTGACTTATATATTCTCTCCACGGAATGAAGCAGAATATTATAGAATGCATTTGCCAAAAGAATAAATCATGATTGACAAAAAAAAAAATTGTTAATACAATGGTTTGAGGCAGTTGACAGAAATTTTTGTCAACAGAATAGATTAAGGGATTCAAAAAATGAAATTTGCAGATGAAGCGGCTTTGATGTTTCTGATGAAAAGTATTTTGTTGACAGAATGGATCAGAGGGAAAAAATGCATTTTCTCAACACAAGGGTTTTAGTTCTTTGACAAAATATATTTCATGCCCAGATGTTTGGCTGAGTTGTCAATTATCCTCCATGTCTGCCCTTAACCAATCACTCTGCTGTCAACTGAAAGATTTCCTTAGTATCAGCTCTGTGGAAGCAACTGGAGGTATTACAAGTACCACTACAATCAATCACATTGAATCATTAGTTATGATGCTTTAAGCTCGTCCAAAACACATCAAGTAGCTAAAGCTACGAGTTGGTGTTGGGTAAGGCTTTTTTCCCTCCTATCTTTCATTTATGTAGAGTGTTTATTATAATATCCATTCTTTTTTCCTTGGAAGAAAATGTTATAAAAGCTGCCTTTCATTTAAGGCTTCAGTTCTATAAAGACACCCATACACACAGTGAGGACAAGGGCTAGCTTGTGCTCCTAGTGCATCTTAAGCAAGCGTTACTGTGTAAATTAGAGGAAGTCAAGCCATGTCAGTGAAGGAAGTCCCTCACCTTCATGAGGAGTACTGCCTTATGCAGCTGTGTAGGTCTACAACTAGCTAGTAGGAGGTGGGCAATAAAATCTTACTAGACTGAACATCTTTCACCTTGCACATAGAAGGAAGAGTAGCCCAGAGTTATAAGCTTAATTTGACCAAGTAGAAGTGCCTAGAAGGAAGACAAACTAGCTCCTGTTTCTCTTTTTTTTATTGGTAGGTACATGACAATCTGCCTAAAGTTGACTCATACGTGAGGTTTTGGTTCTTATACGAGTTCTTAAGATGCTGTGACCACATTTGCAGGTGAATTCTGCAGCCAGGTCCCAGTCTGGCTTGCCCGAGATCACCAGTAAGCACCCACACAGATTTGCGCCCCATAAGAAAATAGCATACTTCTTCCAAGGTCATTCAGGACAAAGTTTTACCATGCAAGTCCTACACCTGCACAAGTGATTACTTCATCAAGAGGGAATGTGGATTATTTTGTTCCTCATGAGATGCCTTTGTTTAGAAATATGAAGGTGGCTGCTGACAATAGCAAAATGCCAGCTACACACCTATGAAGTTACTGTTGAGAGGAACGGTAGAAAGACAAAAATAAATACATCTGGCTCAGAAGAAACTGTCACACCACTATCAAAAAGTGGGGCATGACTCCAGCTGGATGTCGCATAAGCCAAAATTTCTGAGTGTAACAATTTAAGAGTGCAGTCAGAGAATGAGGGAAAGCATAATCTGCAGGAAAACACTGAACTAGACCACGACAGACTTGGTGAAATCTGCAAAACCATTAGCAAAAGGACAAAGGTAGAGGCCCTTTAGACCCCTTACTCCACCAAATTATTCCAAATACCCTTGCATCAAAGCTTCACCTAGCTAGATTGTCCTTCTACTCAATGTGGTTTTGTATGAATGGTTTTTGGCAGGGAAAAACAAACCCCCAAAAAACCCACATAGAAAAGATAAACTGTAAACTACTTTCAAGAGATTATGATTCTGTGTTTCCCATTGTTCGAAGAGTAATCTATGACCTTTTTTTAGGATACCACATGGAAAACACTGAACTAGACCACGACAGACTTGGTGGAATCTGCAAGACCATTAGCAAAAGGACAAAGGTAGAGGCCCTTTAGACCCCTTACTCCACCAAATTATTCCAAATACCCTTGCATCAAAGCTTCACCTAGCTAGATTGTCCTTCTACTCAATGTGGTTTTGTATGAATCATTTTTGGCAGGGAAAAACAAACCCCCAAAAAACCCCCACAGAAAAGATCAACTGTAAACTACTTTCAAGAGATTATGATTCTGTTTCCCATTGTTTGAAGAGTAATCTATGACCTTTTTTTAGGATACTACATCTTATCTCACAGGTTTGTGCCAAGATGAATCATGACTGACTTTGGAGAAACTGCATATGTAAGAAAAGACTGTAAAGACCTTCTGAATGAAACCTGAATAAGGGAACATAATGAGCAAGGTAAGGAGAAGAGATGGCAAAGATCTCAGAGTTCCTGCTGGAAACAGGCAAAACCATGCAGCACTTGTTGAGTGCTGTGTAGTGTGACTGCAGCAAACTGAAATCTAACCCCAAATAGTTATTATCAGTAATAACACACTCTGTCAGCTTAGCTAATACAGATTTCCTGGAGCCTTCTTGATTCTGGGTTTAACCTCACTATTTTTAATAGGCAAACCCTGTGTGTTCCTAGGAAAAGGTTTATCAGAATCTGGGGAGCACTACATATTTCACTCCAAATAAACTCACAGTTTATTATGTTCCATTTTCTAAATAAAACTGCTTTATTGTCACTGTCATTACAGTGCTTCATTCTATTCCCAGAGGCTTCAGAGTAAAGAACTATTGCTCTGTACAAACTATATCCAGGATACTGAAGCAAAATTGCCCCCTACACAATAACTACATATATCTAATTATCTGCAAGGATAGTCCTCTTTTGTAACCTGAGTCCTTATAGTTAATTAAACAGAGGATAATATGGGTTTTTCTTCCTATTTCCTTTTTATCTAGAGTGACACTCTGTGGTCACTGAAGGAGTGGGGATTAATTCATATCAACACAGCCAGACAGTACTGAATCCAGCACTCCTAAGTTACTTTTTTAGCATCAAGTAGTAAGAAAATTTTTCTAATGGGCTCATTTCCCAATGCTATTTCAAAATATTTCTTGATATAAAACTTTCTAGATAAACACCAAAGCTGTTGATAGCAAAGTTATTGCACCTGCACATTTTAATTGGCTAGGGAGGCATATCTTCATAATTGGTATTTGCTAGCTTTCAAACAGAGGACTTTTCAGTGCAATGAATTTGGGAATTAATTCACACTAAAAATGCAAACATTCCACGAAGTGAAATGTAGACAGAAGTTATTAGCCAGTCGGGCTGAGCCCATGTGGGTGTAGAGGAGTATGTTTGTAACAGAGGTAAAACAGGCCTTATTGTTTCATCTCTACCCAGCAAACACATCTGCATGTTTCAGAGAACATAGAAATGATTCATTAGCCATGCAAGAATACAGTCCGCACAGAAAACTATTTTTTCCCTGGCCATAAATTTGCAGTTTAGTGCATTCACAGACTACCAGGAATATCCTGACTGCAGATGTTGAAATGTGGTATATAAAGGCTGATTGATCATGGTGAGAGTCCAAGTCAGAGCGTCAGAGCTGTGAGGGAGATGCACCCAGGCCTTTTCATTTCAGTGAAGTTCCTGAAGAAGGCCAGAAGGCTGTTAAATTGAAAGGCCACGTTTTAATACAGTGGAAGCACTTTTGGAAATCTAGTCAAGGGCTTGATATTTATTAAAAATATACTGTAATTCTAAACTTGCAGGTTATCTACCCAGTATTGAACTTCAACTACCTAACTAACATCATACTATCAAGACCTCTTACACTGACCTTCCTTTGCTAAAAAAAAAGCATACTAATTTTTGTTCCTTTTGGATTCTAATGATGACTCATTTTGGAAAAATAAACACTGCTTTCAAATATAATTGCTTCATAACCTGGTGGTCCTTTTTCCCATTTTCTCTAGAAGTGCACAACCAAAATAAAGTAATTTATGAATCTATCAGGTAAAGTGTCTGTAAAGTCATTTATGAAGCTATCAACTAGATATTCTTAACAACTCCATTGGTAAATATACAATATACAACAACAATTACGAATAGTGGAAATAAGTAGCCATATTTTTCATAATGAATTGGTGGGGGGAAAAAAACCCACCATAAGTGTCAAATTATGTTCACTTCTAGTTTAACAGCATTAGAAATAACTTCCCTTTCTACTAAAGCAAAACTCTGCCATTACATTTGATGAGCAAGGCTCATAACCAGAAACAGAATAAAGATGACAAAAATTAATGAGATATTAGCTGTCCCTCATGTTATCTATGCCTTGGTCATCTAATCACATCTCTTATTACAAACAAGAAGGGAACCAACTTTTTAAAAGGGTAGATAATGGCAGGACAAGGGGGAATGGATTAAAGCTGAAGGAGGGAAGGTTTAAATTAGATATTGGGGGGAAGTTTTTTACAGAGAGGGTGGTGAGGTGCTGGAACAGGCTGCCCAGAGAGGTGGTGGATGCCCCATGCCTGGAGGTGTTCGAGGCCAGGTTGGACGGGGCCCTGGGCAACCTTTTGTAGATCCAGGCCTGGAGGTTGGTGTCCCTGCCTGTGGCAGGGGGGTTGGAACTCTATGATCCTTGGGGTCCCTTCCAACCCAGACCATTCTATGATACCCCTTCCACAGAATATCTCTGCGTGATTTCACATGCACTGGTGTTTTTTGGTAGCTCTTGCATAGCACTTTAGAAGACTATTCACTTCAAATAAATTATTTCTGAAATTCAATTACATAAGAGGGATGTTAATACTTAATTAGTTGACACCTTGTATGTCATGTAATGTAGCTACACTACTCAACATCAGGATAAAGCAAGCGTACCTGAATGAATGCATTTGCAGTATGACACGTTACTTTGTGAGATAAACAGACAAGTGGGATAACACAGGAGACATTCATTATTACAAAGTGGCTGATGATGGATATGTGTATTTAAAGAAAACACTCTGACAACCAATCAGTAGCCATTAAGCAATCTCATTTGTGTTAAGTAGGTCAGAGCTTCCACTGCAGAGAATCTGGAATCCAGACAATAAGAGAGAAAAATATATCACTCGTCAAGCTCCCCACCTAAAACTGTGTTCTACCTGTGGTCTACAGACTGATTGCAAACCTTTCTAACCACACCAAATCACCATCACTACATGAGAAAATCTAACAAATAAAGGGGTGAATGAATAGTAAGCTAGTGAATGAATTGTGAGTGTTAGTCCCCTTTTTCCATGGTTGTAAATGAAAAATCAGGGTGGCCACACTACACAAATTAGTCCATGAATTTTTTTTTTCTTTTCTTCCTGCAGGGGAAGAAGACTGATCAGAAAGAATGCAGAAGAAACAGTCCAGAATCAGGAGACTTGACTTAGTTAATAAGGTTGTACTAAATTGTGCTTTTAATGGAAAAAGCCTGGCCTCCTGGTGTTACTTGATATCTGTGCTGATAGCAGATCTTACTTAAATAATGATTTATAACATTCCTTTAGTCTTACATAGAGCTTTATGAAGGAAAGAAATACCACCATTCTCACTTTGCAGATAGGTGCAGACAGGCAAAATGATATTTTTATTTATATTTTTAGAGGTCATTAGGAAACTTAGACCTCAGTTGTGCAAGAACTTTCAGTTTCCAAATTGACTGAGGTCCATGTTGCCCTACATTATCTCTGCACTCAAAGCCCGCTCTGTGCTGCACTTCTCATGCACCTGATCTGTCTTTCTTGTAACTCACAGGCTGAGATTTTCAACCAGTATCAAAACCACATCAGATTACAGAACTGAACAGAATTTTCTGATGGTGCAGTCATCATAAAGCACAGGTGACCCTACCAGACAGCATCTCTCTCAGAATCTCTGTGCCCTATAAAAGGCAAGGATTTATGTTCATGCTCAAATCCGTGGTTTATGGTAATCATAAATATCTGCATCTCATGTTATATCTTCAGCTTTTCTTTCATAGAATAAAGCACACATTTAGCAGGTTAGATTCATGTAACAACTAAATATTTAAGTTCACAGTTCAAGCCCCTAGCCACAAAAATTTGGATTAACCTAGAAGTACTGAAATATTTAAGGAGGATTGGGGGGAGGAGAAAAAATAATGTATCTGACAGACAGAAGTGACCAAAAATGCTACTGTCCTAACCTAAATTAAGACGTGGAGGTGCCTTGATTTTCATTATGATGTGTGTGAAACTTGTGTTAGTAATAACAAAGGATGAGATCTTTGTTACAGTTAACTTCTTATGCTGAGAATCTTCCTGGGGGAGTCCTCACCAAGTTGGTCCTGGTGCCAAGCCCAACTTGCAGGACCTGTTTTCTCTGAGACCACAGAAAAGAACCAATGTATGAAGGACAGAAGTCCAAGGTGAAGGTAATTCCATCGGGCACAACTTACATTCGATTCATCTTTTAAAAGTATCGTAACTTTAGTTTGCCAAAATAAGAATGTTAATTCCTCATAAACAACTTGTTAGGTGATGTCTTAAGCAACACATAGCAGTGGCCTCAGGAATCATTTTAAGGAGGGTAAAAAGGGAAAACATGAAAGAATGTATAATGTGGGAGAAGACAAGTTTGTTATTTTTGGCAAAATTCAGGAGTCAGGACATACGTAGATAGGGGGAAAAAAAAGGTTTGGTAAAGAACTTTGAAGAAACAGATTCAAAGAGCACCTTCAGGAAGATGACAGAGTTCTAAATTTGTGATGGAGAAGAATAAATCACTGGAGACCCAAATAAGCATGGCACAAAGCAAAGACAAAATTATCTCTGTGAATGCGACTTGCATGGGTGTATAACCACCTGAACCCCAGGAGATATCAGAGGAAGGCTTTTTAATAAAGAAAACCAATGAGAAGCCACAAGGAGAATGCTGTGGCTTCTGCGATTTCACAAAATGCAAGAAACATACCCTGCGCTGGCAGGAATTTTGTGGTATAGAAGAGAAATATTTGCAACCTGTTCAAACTCAGCTAAAGAGCAAAACTGAGAGGCAAGGAATTAGTAATATCTAAATGCAGTTGGACACTAATAAGGGTCATTGGGTTCAAAACAGGGCAAGTGAGTCATAATGATACAATGAATAGATCTGGAAGGGATTCTGTGATCCTGAAATAAGGCTATGCTGAACAGTATTAGAAATAAAGGGCTTTTAAAATAAACAAACTACTAATGTTTAAAATGCTCTTGACATATTCCAGGGAATTGAATTAAAAATCTCAGGTTGATGAAAAATGTCTTTTTAGATTTTTTGTACATTTTAATACAATATCTAGAATTTTTAAATTATCCAAATATGAAACTACAAAACTTCAAAAAACAGATATAGAAGGCATACAGTACTGAAAATTTACATGAAAATACAAGACTTCAGCCCATAATCAGCAAAATCATGAGCAAATTTATTCAGCTAAACCATTTTCATTCAAAGTGACATTCCACTAAATATACAGGGAGATGATCTTTGTATGCCATTCAGAATAAATTCTATTCAAGTAAGTATTTGATCTGAATATAAAAGTTACTATGTATAACTAGCTGCAAACTGATTATTAACTTAGTGCTTAACACAGCACACATCTTTTAAAAGGCCTCTGTTCCTATGGTTGCATGCTCTATACCCTTGTAAAAATAATGCCAAAGACTAGAGTCTGATTGTGATCTCACAACAGCCTCCTCACATATGTAATCCCATTTAAGTCAGAATCTGTCCTCTTTTCTTTAAAAATTCATAAATATGCACAATCACGACAAATTCTAGCCCTAGGGTTTGCAACCCTAGTGGCATAAAAGGCATTAATATGCTTTCTTCATTCTGATAATAAATATGAAAGTGTTTTTATATTTCTTCATTTAGATTGATCATAAATTTCAGAACAAGAACACCCATGAGAAGACATCACAAGTAGTGTAAGCGATTATACTTTATATAAGGGTTCATTTTCACCTTCAGGATTGTTTAGTTTCTGTTTAGCTCACAGCATTTAGGAGGACAGATATGGGCTGCTGAAACCTTTGTAAGCACAGCTGCCAACGTTATCACATGGTCATGTACTGAAGTGTCCATCACCAAGTGTAGGGGAAGGGAGTAGGAAAGAAACTGAAAAGATTCTTAGTTTGCCATGGCCAGCTTAACTCAACAATTTTATAGGCCTGCGATTGATTGATTTCAAAAGATTAAATGTGGTTCTCAGTATCTAACAGTTTAAACCTCAGTGTGAGCTAGCAGCATTATCTGAAGTACCAGATTCATTAACTTTTGTACATAATCCAACCACTCGAGGAAGAAGAGAGTTACTCTTCAGCCAAGTTACATGGACAACTGGCATGGACTCTTCTTCATGACTCAGTAAATCTATGTAACTTGGCTGGAATCAACACAAGAACTTACATTTCTCCCAAACCAACCAACCATGTCACTTTGCAACATTTTTGACCAATTTGTTTCCCCTTTCTGAAGCCAAATCAATCTCTGTTCAAAGAAAACTTTTCTAATTACAAATAGCCCAAGCTAGCATTTGGTCCTCAAGTATTTAAGTGACTCCATACCTACCAGTGAAAGGCAAAGAAATAAAAAATAAATACAGAAGAGGTTCTGCTCATTTATAAAGAGCACTAGGAAACATTCTCACAGCCAAAGAGAACTGTCCTTTTCCCAAAAAATTATTATATGGAAAAAACATCTCTGAAACAAGCAAATTTAGAAATGGATTCCGTTTAAAGTCATGAACTATTTTATATTGATCAAAAATTCATTTTTTCATTTCACCAAAACCCCAAAGGATATCCAGATACAACACCACCACTACCGAGTGAAAGAAGCATCTTAGTTTTCATTGTGAAATAAACTTTTTAATTTTACTAGGAAAGAGGCAATCTTTCCTCTACTTTTTTAAAGCTCATTTTTCCCCTAAATAAAAGAAATAGAACAAGAATTTGAGAGATTCACAGTTCTCCAATTCCTTTGACATTGAGTCATACGTCAAAAGGTAAACCCAGTTCTTGTTCCAAATGTATGCCTCAAAACTCTTCTATACCCTGATTTCCGCCAAACATTTTGGTAACAAAGACTTTCCTGAAGACTATTTGACTCATCAGGACAGAAGCTACATTTTTGAAGCAGGATACAATTCATCTGATAAACTTATTTTAATCATATTTCATGACACTGTAACAAGATACCTATTCAGAAAAAAAAACAAACTGCAACCATTGTACAATTACACGTTTTAACACTTCCATTATCGTGCTGTTTACTGCATGAACCATGTTTCATGTTTATCTACCTGTTAGTGGTTATTGAAAAGAACACCTAGTTAATGGAAAAAAAGCAAACTTCAGATGCAAATCGTATAATTCTATATTTTATTATTGCAAAAGAGATCTTCCTTAGCCAGCATAGGGGGGGGAAAAAAAAAAAAAAAAATCTATGACTGGGGTTTACACTGAAAGAAAAATTTAGACTTTCTTACTAAAATGGTAGAGATGAACGCAAGCCAATACGTTCACTTTCAATTTGGTAGAGAGATTGTTTAAAGAACACAAATCAGGTTATCCTTTCAATTTTATGTTATGTCCCTGACAAAAATAAGTACAAAACATTAAGCGTCTGTCTGACACCAGTGTCATCCTTACTAAGTATAAGCTTTGTGTAATTCCAGTGTAACCCTAAAATGAATTTGAGCTGCCTAGAACATAGAATTTTGCACCAAAATGATACGTAAAATAAACAAACTTCACAGAATCATAACTGATGAACAGGCCATAAATTTTCACAGAGTCAATTAAAGAGTTGTAAAGCATCATAACACATGATAAAAAGTATAAAAGGAATACTTTCACCTGCAACAGAGACTGCCTTCATAGAACAACAGAGACGGCCTAGAGAAGAAATAGCCACTACTCAAATATAATCATTGGCAATGGAAAAGTACTGGCTTCTAATATATACTCTGACTCGGTAACTGCTATTTCAGGTAACAATCATTAAACAAGCAAAATAACTAGCCCATAGTATGAGAGATAAATATCTATCTATATACAATACACAAACACATTTAGTGATACACTGCATATTATTAGTTATATGCCCTTCAGCAGGCCTAAACATCTCAGAAATTTCTATTTCAACATGATCTTAAAGAAATTATCTCTGCAGTTCTAAATATGATCACATTATTTTCTATGAGTGTCAGTTTTACTTGGCAATATTACATTTTCTAACATTTCGTTTTCTAGCATTTTTCCATGACTATCTGTGTAGATTAGAAAGGTTCTTAACTGTTATCTGTAATAGATTTTGCCTGTAGCAAAATTCATGCAGGCATAATAGAAGAACAAAGTGTACTCTGATGAAATTGCAACCATAATTTCCAGATGCCTGACATTTATTGCTTATTGCTATTAGAATTCAAGTGCCTATTTGTTTTGTACTTTGCTTTTATTCTTGCATCACAAATATATAATGGAAAAAAGATATTTTAAATGCTGGGTTAAGTATCACAGATCAACACAAGGCACCAGCATAATCAATATTACTTAAACGCACTCCTAGGCAATTAATTTTTAAGGAATCAAATTGTTGTACCACATCAAAATTTACAACAATACAATAAAGGTTGTTACATTCTTTATTGTTTAATTAAAAGCAACATTTAGCATTCACGCAGCTAACTGTTCAGACATTATGACATAAAATGTCCTGTTTATCAGTGAGAGAGGTATAAACAGCATTTACCATACTTTTTATTACACAATGTTAATTAGACTTTATTAAATTTCATATGCTTATCAAATTATCAAATGTAAGACTTCAGAACCCCAGAGAAATGTACTGCAATGCACACAGCTGTTATCTAAAGTATCTGCAATACTTCAGCTTTTCCATGTATTACAAAATAAGTTTTACATACAATACTTCAGCACACTCAATGCAGAACCACTTAGATGCCATATGTATTTGAAGAGAGGGCCAGTACAGAAGGATTTAAGTTACATGCTTGCCTTTAAAGCTTAGGACAAATGCATTAGTTATATAGCCCCACCTCTTACATAGGCTCTAATTTTCAGATGAATTCAAGTGAAAAGGCAGCAGATTAATGCACCTGAAGGCTCAATACCCACAGGCATCAAGCAGCACCTTAAAAAAACCAACCAGCCCACCCACCCACCCTAATTTTTTGTTTTGGTCTGGCTTTTTAGACAGGAACAGGAGACCTGAATCCTGTTCCTGGCTCTGCCTTGAGCCTCCAAGAGCCTGTGAACTTCAGCTTGTTTTCACTCAGGTATCTGAAACAAGGCTCGGCCTTTTAGGAAACAATTAAGTGGTATGTTCTCAGACGCGGAGTCAGCTTTAGTAGTCCAATTTTCAGATGGTTCAATTGGGGTCAGTAAGGCACTCACACATTGATGTTATTTCGACAGCACCATGCTGATTTTTGCCCTTGGGCTGTTTGGCCCCATGCTTTCTGAAACATGCTCAACCTGAGTGAATATTCTAAATGGGTATTGCTTTAAACAGAGTTTCTTAGCCCTCTGAGTAGCATTGATTATCCACCCCCTCTTCAGAGATTATTTAAGAATGCTTGACAAAACTAACTTAGCAGCAAACTTCCCTACTCAAAAGATTTGATGCTCTGCAACAGACCATACTAGAGGAAAGGAGACAAAAGTTTCTCCCATTAGTTTTTTGTTTGTTTGGTTTTGTTTAGTTTTTTTTACATACTGCTTTTTAGAGAACTTCTAATAACTTCTTCCTAATAAGAATTTTTTAAAACAGTAGAATATTATACTTATTACTTCTTGAAGAAAGTACATATTCCAACTACAGTAAGTGACATTCTCAGCTACGGTAATCATAATCACTCAAATAGGATAAGAGCTACATTAATTTATGCATTTTTTGAATACCTGAATTTTTTCCAAATTATTGTGCATCTCTCTTCCTCAATACGTTCTTTGTCTACTTTACTTTTGTAAATGGAAACCAGAAGCGATTCTGTGCTCCTTGCATCTTGCCAAGCTGTGGGGGTGTAACATGGGAGCAGATCCCTAAACGAGCTGGATTGGCTTCTGTGGTCAGAGTGTGTCTGAACTTGGCTCGGGCATTTTGGCCTGTCCCAAACTCCAGAAGGGGCCTAGCCCTGCACCTTGTACAGAAATCATATGCTTTTATAGGAAGAAAGCCTCTCCAGTTCTGGTTTACTTTGAGTATGTAATCCAAAATCTTTATATAGCCCATACTTGGGATACTTCTCGCTGAGGTGAACAAGAGTTCTGACTTTAGTCAAGGAGAAACACGTCCTACAGCACTCAAGAAAAGTTGCACACTCCTTCAAATAGTCATGATAAAGTGTGCTGTGAAAGCACAGACAGTCCCTGACATCTAATTTGAGTCTTACCAATAGTTTTCAGTACGTTTTTTTAATTATTTTTAAATAAAGTAGGTTTTATTCCATTTTAAGATTCTGTTTAAGGGGGAAATTTTGCTCCCCTTCTAAAAGAAACTGCACAGAAACAAAGCTTGGGAGCAGGGGGAAAAGGGAGTAGCTCATGACATGAGCAAATAGTCATCCTAAGTTTCTGAAGAGGCTGTTCTTAAAGATGTAGCAAATTATAACACAACTGAAATAACCACCATTTCCTGAAAGACAGAGGTAACACTGATATAGGGGTATGGAAGGTTCCTTGCTTTTCACATATTGGGCCATATGTTAACATACAGCTATTTCATCTAGCAATAATCCTTCAGAAGCAAGAGGTGGTGCACTGAGTGAGCTCTGTCATGCAGTGACAGGCTCCTCCAATGTTAGACTCCAGTATTAACTTAGAAATGATCCTCACCAATGAGGATTCCATATCATCTCTGGGCAATCTATGTACTTGCCCATTTTTGCTATTAGAAAGACTTTCCTAATGTCTAACCTAAATCTTCCTAGCTCCAGTTTAAGCTCATTACTCTTTCTCCCAGTGGAAATGGAGACCAGTGGCAGTCTCCCTCACGCAGACCCCTGAATAAATCCACAGTCTCTTACCCAAACAATGGTTGCTATCAGGAGAGCACCCTCCACTGGACAAACTCCTTCATGACTCAGTTTGATTTGCTATTCTCAGCTGGTTTTTGGTGGAACAGTTTTTCCATCTATCTGAACCAATAAATAAATAAATAAGTCCACAGTTTCCATGCACCATTTTACATTTCTGACAGTTTGGGACTTTTTTTTCGCCCACTTACAACTAAATCAAGACCCATAGATAAGAAAAAGGGGTGACAGAACTCCCTTACAATCCCTCAAGAGCAATGGCAGACAACTGCAGTCCTGTAAATTTTGCAGAGCACAGACACTATCTCTACCACGTACAAAATAGAGGGATGAGGGAAAGACTGGATAAGAACAACATGATATGTGCAAGTCATGCATTATGTATTGCCTACTTCTATGTGGAAATTCAGAAAGCACCAACAATTTGGAAGCCTTAATCTATAATCTATGATCCTGCAATCTAAGGCAAAAATATGCCTTTACACACTTTAAATGCCAGTCTGTTATATAGCTACATGGTAGCCCATTCTCACCTTAAGTTGTATGCATGTGTATGTTCCTACCTTATAAGTACACCATGGAAATTTAGGATCTTATAAAAGGAAAAGCTATATAGACTTACATACCTTGACATAAATACTTAGCCAGGGTCTACTATTCTGAGTAGGTTAGTCAGACACACAGAGCAGAGGAGGAGGAAACCTGCTTCTAACACAGACAAAAAATATTTGTATTTCAACTGTGGCTCTGATCCACCAAAACAACATTTCTCACTTGCTTAATCTTTTTTCACTTTTCTTCTTCTTTTAAAAATCAGTTTCCAGAGCTCTTCAGTGAAATAAGAAAATGAGTGGCGTTTTTTTTTTTTTTTTAAGATAAAACAAAGGCTTCTAACTTTCAAGCATGTAAAGAAAACACTAAAATGTAAACCTGAAAGGTTCAAATAAGACGTCAAATAAAAATACAATAATTATCTATGGAATTATAATCCTTATCTATGGAACACCTAAGAGGTGCTTCTCTAAGAAGGCACCACAGCCAACAGCCCAGCTGAAGTGCCTCTACACCAACTCACGTAGCCTGGGCAACAAGCAAGAGGAACTGGAAGCCATGCTACTGCAAAACTGTTACCTGGCCGCCGTTACTAAAACTTGGTGGGATGAATCCCACGACTGGAGTGCAGCTATTGATGGATACAATCCATTCAGGTGAGGAAGAAGGGGTGTTGGAGTTGCCCTCTACATCAAGAAATGGATAGAGTGCAAAGAGCTGTCTCTGAAGAATAGTCATGAGCAGGTTGAAAGCCTATGGCTAAGACTCAGAGACCGAGGCTACAAAGGGACCCTTGCAGTTGGAGTCTACTACAGGCCCCCGATTGATGAAGCCTTTTTACTCCAGCTACATGACATATTGTGATCGCAGGC
>KL276726.1:1322-13716 GCA_000699545.1 Podiceps cristatus
GTGGCAGGGGGGGTGGCACTAGGTGGTCTTTAACCCTTCCAACCCAAACCGTTCTGTGATTCTGTTATTCCCTTAAGTCCACAGGTTGTTACTATAATTCAAAAAAAACCCATCAAACTTAAAGATTCTATTTTTGGCATCTTGAGTAACATGTTTTCAAACTTGTATTTTCTACATAAAGTATTTCTATCTGTGTAGTTATTTCAATGCATTTTGAGGCCGATCTACCTGACATATAGTTAGAATGCATATCATTTCGCCTGTAATTAAATTTCATGATAACATTTCAGTCCAGTTAATTCAATTCAGTGAAGACTGTTTAAAAGTGAGGAAAGCTTCATGTCTACTCATGTTACTGTCACTTTTTCACGGCCAGCTTTTTCTACTTGTATTTCAGGCTCTTGGATGTTATCACTTAGGATTTTTTTTTTTTTTCAGTAAAACACATTTATAAACTTCTGTTTGTTTAAATTATTCAACTATTTTCCTTAATTTTTTTTTTTTTTTTTTTTTTTTTCCCCACACTGCCTGTGTGTGGTCAGAAAGTTTTGAGATTGTTGTAGTAAGTACGTTGTTTCTAAACTTCTCTGTACTTGGGTGGTCATTGAATGGCTAGGTACTGTCGCTATGAGCCATGCTGCTCATTTATACATACCTTTAGTGTTTAAAATCTCTTCCTGCAGTTAATTACTTTCATTATATTGACATTTTTCTGGTTTATAAAGGTTTAATTTTCAGGTTTATAAAGTTTTTGACAGCGTGCTGTTGGCTTGCTTAAATTTACTGCGGTACAGCAAAATTTAATTTAACAAATTATGTTAAATAGAATATATGGCAATATGTTTTTCATTCATCTTTCTGCAGCATCTTTTCATTAGCCATACTTTTCAAGTGATTACGGGGGTTCATAAAAACATTGCTGTGTTATTTAGTATAGCAGTAGATCAGATTGGTATTTTAAATGCCTTTTTTTTTTTTTTCCCCATATACATGTAGTCTGAAAACCAAGCGGAAAAGACATGGGCTTCTCTGCATGCTTAGTTTTCTACTAAGATGGATGTGGATGGTCTGGAACACCTTGTTTGTTTGGTGTCTGACTTCCCCACTTTTCAAAGGACAAGTATACTGGCTTTTATGAACACTTTCAAAATTATGTTGGGGTGTTCTGTATGGGATATAATGTGGGACTTTAACATATATTGAGATGTTTTTATATATACACCTTACTGGTAAGGTGAAGATGATACCTCACCTATTAGTTTTGAGCTATGTAATAAGATTTGAAATGGAAACAAAATAGAAAGTCTTTATATTCCATCATCATTTCGGGGAAGCATTCTGTCTTACAACATTTGTATTATTTATTACTATTATTCACATAGTCATTTTAACTAGGTAACTAGTAAAAATTGTCCAAACCAGGTGATAAACCTGGTATTGAATTTTTTAGGATGATAAGAGTATACATCCCAAAGGATGGCTGAGCTTATATTGTTCTCCGTAAGCAACAATTTTTTTCAGAGGTGCTAAGTGTTAGGTGATTTTTACTGTTCTCTTCCGGTTCACTGTTTGTCAGCATAATGAAGTCCATTGAAGCTGGGCTTTTCTCACTTAGATTCCCTATTGTGACTAGATACAAAGACCTAATCATTTAAGCTACTTTTTTGTGTTATACCTTTCTAGACTATGGCATTTTCAGAAAAAGTAAGAGATAATCTTGTTTCAGAAGCCTTACTGTCCATGTTGACCCAATAGACAAAAAATCCAGTCACCTACCAAAGAGAAAGTAGCTGGGTAAATCTGCCACTCATGGAAAGTGTAACACTCCATGGGTAGGAGATTGCGCTTTTTTTAGTCTTACTGGATCATCTGTACGTGACCTTCCAAAATAAAAATAAATAGAGTGTATTTTCATGAACAAATACTTTGTTGGACCGAAGGGTATTGTGTAGGAGTCTTCATGGGAAATGGTGAGTCTAGAATGTCTGGGGGAGGAAAGCAATAAGAAGTTTAATACTGGGGAAAGAGGAGGACAGAAAGAAGGTGTTGAGCGGGAGGAAACGAGTTGCAAGTTTTCATTTATAGTGTGAGAGTTAAGTAAAGAAAACTTGAATTTGAAGGTGAGGGTAAACCATTGGAAAATCTTTTGCGGAAAGGTTGGAATACCTATGATGCGTTGAAGTGATAGTGATGTACAGTGGTTTCCTCAGCACTTGGAAAACTTTGAGTACGAGAACAAGCCAGAAGAGAAGTTTAAGGAGTTTAGGTGGAAAATGAATTGCATAAGGTTTGCTAGTAGGGATAAAGACAGATGGATTTTGGAATATACAAATTGTTACTATGCTCTATTGGAAATGAAGGTAGAGCATTTCAAATTGCAGCTGGCTTTATAGTTGATGTTTATTTGCAATGGCAAGACACTGGACTGTGCAAGTAAGTAGGTTTCCATTAATGGCATTCATAAAGAATGCTTGAGGCAGAAAAATGGAAACTTGGATCTATGTCAATTTATGGATTGCATTAATGAAAAATTAACCTCAGTATTAGGCAAAATTTAATCAGCCTGAGCTGAGATTTGGACACTGAAATCCACCTAAGGCTCAGACAGTGGTTAAGTCCTATAAGCTTTTGAAGACTACCTAGTCTTTTATATAACTCACGTAGTTTACCACCCGCTGTGTTTTCAGTGGGAATTTAAACTAGATGATGATCAGAGGTCCCTTCAACCTAAATTATTCTATAATTGTATTTAGTATGATAGTTTACAGCATTCTTAGCTTTACTTCCTCAACATATGCTCAAAAATGCCTATTCTGGGGAAGTGGGCATCTGCTTCCCATCTGTCTTCTACCTGCAAATAGGTTTAGGAAGACAGACACTTGAATTCTGCCTTTATATTCCAGATAAAAGTTAAATGTAGCATGAACTATATTTTTAATAATCTTTTTTTTTTTTTTTTTTTCCGAGTGTCCTCATGGCATCTGGGAGGAGTTGTAGCCTGGACTGTAGCCAGCTGGCTGGGTCTTGCATCCCAGGGGTTTCCCTTGCATCTGCAGAACGGGTGTCAGGCCCCCGAGGGTCTTACTAGTTGCTCTGTGCCTTGATCCAATTGAGCTGGCCCAAGGTCCCACCAGGGACAGAAGTCGTAGGTACCAAATTGAGAACCCGATCTTTCATGATGTGCATGTTTTTAGAGAAATTATGGGAAGCTGGAGTTATGATACCTACTCAGTGAGCTGTTTTCATCCAACGATGGTTCAAAGTGGATATACCTATATTTGTTAGGGAGGTGGTTTGGAACCAGCTTGTACTATTTCTCCACTGAACGTCCTACACACCTACGGCAGTGTAGGCTGGGAACAGTATTATCTTATGGGTGTGGAATCATCAGAGGACAGAAATTAGATTAAACAATAGGATAAATTTAATGATCAGATGTGACACTGGAATATAATCATAGAATCATTTAGGTTGGAAAAGACCTTTAAGATCATCAAATTCAACTGTTATAGGAGGCTACTGTGAGAATAAAGAGATTTTGTAGTTTAATTCTCTATAGAGTAATGGTTCCTTGTAAAAGTTGCTGTTATTGTTAACTCAAATTTCTTCTGAGATGCTATGATTTCAAAATCATTGGGTAGTATGTTTCATAGTCAAACATACTGTAATTAATACTTTTAGTCTGATTTATAATGGCAAGTATTTTTCATTTAATTTTAAAGTTTACCTTGTACATCGTATCTCTTTTTTCCTTTTCTCTTTAAATACATGTTTCATGTAGTGTCTACAGATCTTACTTCAGTGCTGACTATGTGAAATCTTACTTGCTATGATTTGAATTGTGGCATCATAAATTAAAGTACTGAGAGGTTACCAATTTTATTTTCCTGCCTGGGCAATGTACTGCAGAGAAAGGAAAACAAATTTAACAAATACAGAAATTTAAAATGCATAGGTTTCTGTGCTGTTAACATAATTTTTGAATGTGAGTATTGAAGTGGAGACCTTCTCTTCAGTATATTGATGTTGGAAAATGAAGAGTCTGTGTGGTGACTGAATTTCCATTGACACTTTTTTTGCCATTTCTAGCAGTACTTACTTCAAACATTGAACGTTTAGCCCCTGTTATTTCAACTGTTCCTTGAAAATGGCTATTTCAAATCAATAGTGAAGCTACGTGTCTCATGCTGGCCTGTCACGTGATAATTTCATTTATTTTCACTTTTAAAATCGCTGATCACAGTGGAAAATAACTTTAAATACATTTTTTTGCTATTTTATTATATCTATGGGTATTTTTACAGCTTAACTCTCTTAAGAGGTGCAAAAGAAGAAACTGATTTTTTTCAAGTACTGTTTTATTCTTTACTTTCAAGTACTATTATATTCTTTGCTATTCATTTAAATAGTAATGTTTTGTTCAGAAATGCTACTTCTGAGTTTCATATATTTTTATTTTAAATACATTTAAATGAGACTTCATAATAAAACCAGTTTTTTTTTCTTTGTGTCATAAAAAAACTTACTTCAAAGATGGATTAGGAATAGAGTCCATATTGATCTAAATTAAAAAAATATAGTAGTTGCAATTTTATCTTTGTAGCTCACTGAGGAGAAAAATGTTATTTAGTGATTATTACAGGATAGAAAATCCGCATTAAGTTTTAGCGTGGCTTTCTAAGAAGTTATTTAACTGTGTATTTATATATTTTTAAAATGTGTTAATTTAGAAAATTTTAAGGAACTGTTTAAAACTTAAAATTATTGAAAAAATGCTTCTCCTTTGGAAAAACTTTTTGGAATTTCAGTGTTTCAGCAACATAGAATTTTCAGTGATTTGATTTTCTTTAACTTATTTCAGTAAGTACCCACGAAATAATTTTTTAGTAAATCAAATTCAAGCACGTGCTGGAATACTTTCCAAGATAGTGGAGTAACAGCTACTGCTACCTTAGACATAATGCTAAAATACTGAAAAGAAATTTTATATCATTTTTTTATTACAGCAGGGAAATATTTTTTAAAAAAATAATACTTAAGCAGCCTATTTTTCATTTTCTGAAAATGTCACGCGGCAGAGACGTAGGCTCACTGGTTCTTCCAGTGTTCACCAGTTCTCACCCGTCCTGCTCATGGACATTGATGTCACCTTAGCTTAGGTGACAAACCTCCATTTGTATGCACACCGCCTGCCAAAAGCTGGTTGTGGATTCTCTTTCGAAAATGAGTATATTTATTTGAAATATTATTTTATTGGAAATACATGAAGCTGAATAGCTGAAAGCGCTGCATTTGGTTATCAGGCTGGTTTTGTTATGGATTCCAAGAGGCGTGATCCCTTGTGCCATGCCAAATGAAACTAGGCTGAAGTCACTGCGTAGAGGATACCCCTTTCTTTTGGCATCTGAACGTCACTTTCAGGTGTGTTATCTTGCTTAAAAATTATACAAAAGGTGGTGTGGTTAACAGAAATGGTAGATCAAATGCAGCAAATAAAATTTTATAAAGATTCCATGTGTGGAAAAACAGAAACAAGATAAACTGATGAAATAACTTTAAAATGTCATTGTTTTTATAGGTATTTTCCAGTCACAACTTAGTAATGGAAGTTTGTTAAAGTTGTAAGGTTACTGAACTGAGTAAATTCTTGTATAAATTTTGCATATCGGAAATCAAAGGACTGAAGTGACTTCAGTCTGCAGATGTTTGGGGAGTGTCCTTTGGTGAAGGGTGAAGCTGAGAAGCAGCACACGGGTACGTGCCGAGGAAGCAGCTCTTCGTTATTTTAAAGTTCATTTTAACATAAGATCACCTTGGAAAGCAACTTATTTTAGTTCTTTAAGCAGATTTTCTTCTTCGTTAAGCTAGCAGTATAAACAATATGAAATTGATAATGTTTTAAAATTAAGATAAGCATCTCTTATGTAGGTGAGGAACCCTAGTAAAAACCACTGTGCAGCTATGCATCTTTTAATATTTCTCGGGGTTGTTTTTACTTTCCGCATTTTAATATGACATAATTCAAACACTATATCCCCTCTTATTATAAAATTTTAAATGTGGCTTTTGGAATCGTTCTTTTTGATACAAAGCAGAACATCAGAACAGTGGAACTAAATCACAACTTATTTGAAATCTGAAAGCAATAAAAGTGCTTCTTTGACAGTTAATTAACCATTTCGGATTCTCGAGAGGCTCAGCGTTATGAGTAGGCATTTTTAGGCTGTGCATGATGAACTCAAATAACTTTCATAGTAAAGTGCATATATTGAGGTATGGCAGGAATAGTTCATTTTCCATTGTCAACTGCCAGGCAAGTCAAATTCCGAAAGAAGAATGTCATTAGTTACACATAATTCTGCAGCAGTCTGAAAAGAAATAGCACGTTTACATAATCTACATGTGAATAGAAGTCTACGGTTTTAAGCAGTGTCCTTTTCTGAACAAAATTAAAACTAGAAACTGTAATCTGTTGTAAGTTCAGCTCAAGGCAGCTTGCTAGAAGTTAAATAACATTCCTGTTTTAGTTGGAACTCATGTAGAAGAGGTATTATTTTAAACGAAAATGAAGTCTACAGCTATCTGGTTGTGAATGTCTCTCAATTACAGTGGCGTCCGTGGATCTTGGATCTGAATGACGATTTGGCTAGAAGTTCTCCACATCCTTATTCTGTGTTTTCCTCTGAATAAGAAACAGCATGTGTGAATTGCATTTACTATAATCCACTCCATGCAGGGGGATAAAAATTCTGTGAAAAATGATTATGCATGGTTTAAAATTACTTTGATTGTAGTGGATAGATTCCTTTTTCATTTAGCTAGTTAGAAGTTAAAGGTATTTTGAGAAGTAATGCTGAATGGCTAACATTTTAATATTTAGCTAAACACAAACCTATGAATAAGAAGTAACTCTGCAGTTGCAGACAATCGCATTCCGATGGTGGTGTAACTTCCTGCATTTAACCGAACATGAAACAGTATTCAGTGAAAAGGAAAAATACTCTTTTTCCTGCGTGTGCTACCCAAGCAGTTAGAATGAATTGCTACTACTGTAAAATGGGGAGTTGCTGAATGAGATAATCTGTATTTAAGCTTCCCATAATACAAGCCTACAGAATAAAAACATGTTCTCTTATGCATCAACTTAAAATATTTTCACAGTTGTAGCTATCAAGTTTATAAAGAGGTTTCTCCTGTTTTCAGGAAAACGGATCATTTGTGTGTGTTACGGAAATAAATTTCAGTGTAACTGCTGAAAGGGCTGCGATGCATACAGCGCTTTCGAAGGAGTCAGTAGGTCCAAAGTTATACCCCGTTCCTCACTTTCCACTTTCAGTCAAAACAAAGGATTTTTTTCCCATTAACGCACGTATGTGAATACTACCAAACTGAAATGATGGCTGCGTGGGCGTTTTCAGGGGAAAAGATAGAGCTCAGTGAAAAATGGTCTATTTCTAAAATTGTTGAACTATTAGTAATGTTTGTAAAATGCAACAACATGAGTAACTTTCAATACTGTTAGTCTCGAATTAGAGTACAATTAAGACAAAACATTAATGCTATATACTTAGTACCTCATTTCCAACTTCTTGTTCAGTAGAATGGGATGTGAGATTTGTGTGGAAATTGTAATTAAAAATGGCGTTTGCTCAGTTTCTTATTTGGAACTGAGAGAAGGGACGAGCTGCCTCTTGTATAGTAAAGTAATATTCTGTATACATAAGGTTTAGATCGGTTTGATTTTTTTTAAAAAAATATACATTATGAATAACATAATGGTTGAGTTAAAATATATTTGTCATTCCTGTTACGAAAAAAAAAAAAAAATTGTCTTCATTCATATGGAATCACTTAAGGTAAAGGTGAAATCCAGTTTGTAAATGTCCAGTTTGGGCTGTTAGCTGAAGAGGTTACTGAAAGAAAAGAAAGTACTTTTTAGCTTCAGATTCTAATTCATGCAGAAATGTTCATTCCCAGATGTTACTTTGGAATTAAAAAGGCTAAATTGCAGCTTTGACTGCAATTATCTGTACATCTTGCCTTCTAGATCAATGAAGTCTGTCACATGTGAGAGACCACTATCTAAGAAATGAAGAATCCCTTGTGAATAAATACTACATAAGTTCATGTAAAAGAAATGCAGAGAGAAAATGTTCATACTAGCTAAGAAATATGATTTTTGAGGTGCTGTTTCCATGTCTCTCAGCAAATTAAAGAGGTCAAACTCCTGGCAGCTTGTAAACCAGAAACAGTTAGTCCATGGCCTCACATAAAAATGTAGCAAGCTGTTGCTTATATTCCAGCTTTGCATTTAAACCAAGAACTAACTGCTATTCGTATTTTTAAAAATAGAAGTCTGTTTACTTTGATTAAGCAATCCTGTGAGCTGCAAATATTTTTGACCCTCCCACACCTATTCCATATTTTTCTTTTGTTTTTGGTAGAAGTAATGAATCTCAAGGATTGCATTTGGACTGTCAGTGGTATATAATATAATTTACTTTACTGACTGGTTCCCTTCCAGACGTCTACATGGGCTGAAAACTGGATTATGGTATTTAAGATACAAACTGTCTGCCCTTACTTGTCACAGAAAAATACTTGTCAGTTAAGCCACAAACTCATATAAATAAGACTTTGGTCTTAGAGCAACATATTTCTTAACTGATCTTTGAAAATATGAATTCAAAAGCTCTGTTCTGGAGAATTTCTGGTTTATAGATGCCTTATATGCCTAATAGGTAGAAGTATTTTATTTATGGAATTTTAAAAGACAAATAGGGAAAGGCAGATGTGAGCTGTGTTACATGCATCATTATTGAAAGAACTGTAGCATGACTGAGAAGAAATAAGAAATGAGCAAATGTATGAGGGGATTAGTTAAGAGCACAGGTTTCTATATAGAAGTTATCATTCCTAGTATTTAGCCAAAGTAGATTTTACTTAACACATACTACATTAAAGTTGTAATTTTTTAAAAATAGAAGATACTGTGCATACCTTATCTAGGCATTTCTCTTTTAAGATGTTTCTTGAAAATAATTGGAAATAGGATAGTTAAATGGTTACATACCTTTATCACTCTTCTTTCTTGGTTTTTTTTTTTGTTTGTTTTGTTTGTTTTGTTTTGTTTTGGTTTTTTTTGTTTGTTTTTTGTTTTGTTTTTTTAAATGCTGACTTCAGCTTGATTAGAACTGAGCCATACTTTCACATTGAATTAGGCATTTAATATGTTCTGAAATTTCTACCACCCTCAAGGAAGAAAAAAAATCAAAAAAAAATTGCTGACCTTAACAATGTTTTTAAGAAGATACTTATTTGAGAGTACTTCTGCTATTGCCTTTATTCTGTGTCTTTGTGGCACTCCTTTCAGGAGGCTTTTCTGCATGGTGGAAAGATTCATACGATTAAAAAATAAGGAAATTAGCCAAACATAATTTTTGCTTCATTCTGTGAAATACTTCTTGTCATTCACATTGGATAGTCCAGCATATTCTTACTGAACTATGAAATATGTGATTCAACCTTACTTAGGAAATTTGTTGTGTTTATTGTTAAGATCTGAAAGAGTGGTAATATGTAACAGAGATACATACAGAAACAGAAATACATAAATGTGTTCATATAAATAACTCAGCCGTGATGTCAGTGTGGCTCAGATCAGCACCGTTGCCTGTGTTCGCGTTCCTTGACCTGTTGTGCTTCCTCTCCTTCGGTAGCTTTGCCACACTTCAGCCATTTGAATTGAAATTTGCTATATGGAAAGATGTCCTGAGAAGAGGCTGGTTGCACGTACTCAAAGGAAGGTTTCAGCTGGGTGGCGAAATGCTCTCGCTGTTGCATCCCAATGGAGCACGCTTGAGGTCAGGGCTGTCCGGGTGTCGCAGGTGCTTTTTCTACCTTGGAGAGGCTATAAATGACACCTTCTCTTGGTGCCCCAGGACCGGCGGGGGGGGGGGGATTAAGATGGGTCAGGTTTCATTAAAATGGAGAGGATATTAAAAGAAAGTGAGGACAGGCATCTGCTGTATGAGGAATGGGATCACACTTAAGCAAAGACTATATGTTAAGTTGCTGGACCAAAATAAATGGTTTGCAGCAGAATGTATGTCCCTCCATGATGTAGGGGAAGAACCCAGGATTTTGGCTTAATGCTGGATTCTCATCCTTTCTTTGCCATAAGCAGTTGTTCGTGAAAACTGGAGAGTGCCTGGAGGAGGTGAGACATGGATTGGTGGGGCAAGGAGAGCACGCTTTGCTGGATGAGAGGAATGAAACTGAGATGAGAAGCCGGGGACCGGGAAGATAATGGCACGGCATCAGGGCGCCAGTAGCGGCTGGGACAGAGGCAGGCATTCTTCCAGTTAGAAGGGGGAAAAATACACGTCATCTTAAGACAAGCAGTCCGTTTTAAGACAGACATTTCCCAATTTATGAATGCAGGCTTTTGCGACTCTAAATGCTGTTTAATGCAGGTTTTGTGTGTAATTTTACTTGTTTGTGTTGTGGTAGTGCTCAAAGAGCCCAGTCGTGATTATGGCTTCTTTATGCAGATAGGAAGACAGACCCTGTTCCAAAGGATTCATACCATAAGGTTCGGCATGTGCCAGATGTTGCACGCAAGAGTAGTTCCTTTTTAAGATGGTGGGTGTGCTCACGTGGTTCAAGTTAAGCAAACTTGTACATGTTAGCAGGGTTTTATCCTTAAGAGCAAGCTGAACTTAACACTTGGAGCTGTGCCTTCAAGTTCTAACGGGCTTCTCGTAATTTGCCATTACAGACCATGTAACGATACAGACCACGTGTATCTTTGAAGGGCTGGAGTCCATATTCTTCCACATTAGAGTTTTCTAGTGAAGATGACTTTTTCAATTTTTAGGATGGGATCCTGTTAAAATGAAGAAGTATTTTCCTGCTGCCTGTTGTTAGAATGGCGATGCTATTTCATTTCATTTCACAGGTTAGAATGTTGCTAATGTTGGGTTGCACATTCAAGTGCATCAAATTAAAGAAATAATTTATTCTGTAGAAGTTATGCTGATGTTCAGCACCAAAGAGCTCTTCAATGCAACATATAAATTTCATTTATTCAGCTTTTTCAGATTTAGCTGCAGTGCTGTCCTGCTGCATCTCGAAAATCTACTCAGGAAATTTTGAAAAGTATTCAAGGAAAACTGTATAGCTTATTTTCTTAAATTGTAAATATTGCTGACAGACACTTACTGTATCCGGAGAAAGGACTAATTTCTATTGCTGCCTGCTTGGTTTAACAGGCATAATTCTAGAAGCCAAATGTCTGACTTTTCCTACAAGAATGAAGATTTTTTTTTTTTTTTTAATATTTCTTAAAGTGATTTAAAGGAAGTAATTGGATTAAATATTTTCCTTCTTTAAAGAAAAAAACCCCAAGTCTTAAGTTCAAACCCCCTGAAAAATGGCCTGGAAAATCCATGGGCTTTCCTGTTTGCTCTGCCTCTGCGCTGCCCGTGCTGTCCTTTCTCCTGGTGCGAACCTCCTGCATTCTCCTACTGTCCTGCTTCGATGCCATGTCTTCTCCTCTCCTTCCCAGTAAGAAATAAAGCAGACTTGAAACTTTTGCATTGTTTTTCAGTGATATTTCTAGTGGCATTCTACTTCTTAACTCTTCTACTAACTTCTAACGAATATTTCTCTGGTTAAGATAAAGATTTCACATTTGCTACACTTCTCTCAATATTGCTTTGCATGAGGTTTATAAATTTTTGACCCTATATATTGAGTGTATAATTTATTTAACTACAGCTTGTAGAACTAACCATTTCCTTGTGTAAGAGGTGCAGTACATTATGGTTAGATGCAGCAACTTTTTCCTTCTCTGGAGTCAGTAGGCTTATGTTGTATCTTTTATTGTCTTAAAGTGTTCGGTTTTGGTGGGGTTTTTTTTGGGGGGGGGGTTTTTTTTTTTTTTTTTTTTTTTTTTTTTTTTGTTTTTTTTTTTTTTTTTTTTCTTTTTTTGTTCTGGTTTACAAATGTAGTTTATCCTTTAAGCCCATATTAACAGACGGGCAACCAGCATTGATTCTATGTTGAATTTATTTTTTTTGTGTACCTTAGCCCTGAAGACGACCTTCAAGAAAATCATGTATTTAAATATTATTCTTAATGTAAGTGCAAAAGTAGGTACTTAAATTCTGAACATGTAGATATTAGTAAACTGAATGGAGTATTTTTTTAAAAATGAATGAAATGATTCCTTTAAATAAATTTAATCAAACATTTATTAGTACTCTTGCCATTATTTGCTTCTCTCAAATCATTTTTCCTTTAAAGTCTATGCGTAATATTGCAAAAGCCTTTTGGGTGGCAGGTGCAGTTAACCACATCACAGTATTTCAGTTCTATATTTACAGCAGGA